>APFE030296513.1:0-11741 GCA_000404065.3 Pinus taeda
AGTTTCTGTTAATTTTTTAATTTATAATTAATTTCTCGCTTAACTGTATTTCAGATTTGCATTCCTCAATACTTGTGGGTGTATGAATTATTGGGTTGTTTTCAATAGGTTATGTTTATGTAGTTTCTCTTTAATCTTATTTTATTGTTTTTTCCTTTCAATGATTTGCGCACGTGTATGTGCTTTTTATTTGCGAAGGTTTTTCAGGGGCCTTTTCCTGATGTCTCCATGCAAAGAAATGATTTTTTTCGCAAAATTTTTGGTAATGATTTTGCATGTATATTAGTTAGAAAGACTTTTCAGTGCATGTGTTTCTATGTAAGAAATTAATGTCAATTCTAGTTGTGTTATATGGCTTTTATCTTTCAAAAATTAGAGGGTAGAATATTGTGCTGTTTTTTAAATTTTTGAGGATTTACATTTCAAGAGACATCCATCTATTTATACAACAAACAGATTAATGTAGTTACCTTTCTTTATTTACAAAAACTAAACATGAAAGCCTTTCTCTTTCTCTTTCTTTTCCCTTGCTATGTATAAGTGAAACAATTTTTCTTTATTTTATCTTAAAAGGTTTTTTTATTAGTGAAAACAAATTTTATATAATCAGAGGGAAAGGATCAAAATACATCGACATGCAGTCAAGTCATCATTCTGCATTCTCACACTTTCCTTGTTATAATGAATAACTCTCGTATTTAGTTTGATTTTTTTTCACGTTTGCAATTTTTAATATATAGCTTTAATCTTTTGTATAAAAAATAGATAAGAATAAAATGTAAATAAATATATTTACCATACGTAACTTCTCAAGATTATTTATGTTTTCCACAACATATATGTAGGAGTAAAATTGTAAATGTGTAACTTACTACTGGTTATTACCCACCAAAATTTATGTAATTACATATGCCTAACCAAGCAATTAATTTATCCACTTCACATCTTCAATTATTAGTTCCTCCTAAAGCAAGCTTATATAATTATACTTTCCTATTATCCACTATTGATTTAGCTAACATTGACCAATATAGCTAAGATTTATTAGTTCCTCCTATGGCCAACTTATATGATTATATTTTTCTATTAACCACTATTGATTTAGCTAACATTGACCAATTTTGGTGATTTCTTATATTTATATTGTTTAGTTATATTGATGCTCATGTAATTCTTTATTGATTTGAAATTATATAATATGAAATGAATATTTTTGCAAATCTAAATTTTTTGTTTTATACATGGTTGTTTATAATGCAAAATGATATGCATTATTTAATTATATTTGTATTCTTATTTTTTTTAAATTGTACAATGTACAACAAATTTATTCATGAATGTAACTATTTTATTTATTTAAAGCTAAAATAAATGTACTTGCTTAGGAGAGAGAGAGAGATTGGAACGGAGGGAGGGAGAGAGGGAAGAGGAGAGAGAGAGGGGGGGAAGGAGGGAGTGGGAGGGAGAGAGGGAAGGAGGAGACAAATAGAGATATATATATATATATATAGAGAGAGAGAGAGAGAAGAGAGAGAGAGAGAGAGAGAGAGATGGGAGAGAGGGAGAGGGATAGAGGAGGACAAAGAGGGAGGGATTGGGACAGAGAGGGGGAGAGAGAGCAAGAGGGAGGGATAGAGAGAGAGGGATGTAGGGGGGAGCAAGGGAGGGATGGAGAGAGAGGTCATGAGGGAGGGAGGAAGGGAGAGAGAAGTCGGGAGGGAGGAAGGAAGGGAGAGATTTGAAGAGAGAAGGAGGGGGTGGGAAGGAGATAGTTAGAGAGAGGGAAGGAGGGGGATACGGAGGGAGACACAGAGTGGGACGAAGGGGGAGAGAGGGGGAGGGAGAGAGAGGGAAGTGGGGGGGGAGCGGACAGAGGAGGAGAAGAGAGGGAGTGAGAGAGATAGGAAGATAGGGAGATGGATAGAGAGAGAGCACAAGAGGGTAGGAGAGAGAGAGAAAGTGAGGGAGAGGGATAGAACAGGGGGAGCGACTGGTTGAAAGGGGGAGAGAGAGATAGAGGTAAGGAGTTGGGTGAGGGAGAGAGAGAGAGAGTGAGAGGGTACACAAAGAGAGAGAGAGAGGGAGATGGGAGAGGGAGGGAGAGAGAGAGGGGGGGATGCAAGAGGGAAGGAGAGAGAGGGCTAGAGGGGGTGAGGAGGGAGAGAGGGATAGAATGGGGGGAAAGAGAAGGAGGGAAGAAGGGGGTGTGATGAAGACAGGGAGAGACAAAAGGAGGGGAGGATGGGGAGAAGGACAGAGAGAGAGGGAGAGAGAGGGAAGGTGTGGGGGAAGAGGGATAGAGGGAGTGAGAATGAGAGGGATTGAGAGAGAGAGATAGAGAGAGAGTGATCAAGAGAGAGAGATGGGAGATAGGGAGAGAGGGAGGGAGGGAGAGAGAGAGAGATGGGGGAATGGGAGAGGGAGGGAGACAGGAGGGGCAGATGGGAGAGGGAGGCAGAGAGAGAGATGGGAGAGAGTGGGGGAGTGGGAGAGGGAGGAAGAGAGAGAGATGGGAGAGAGTGGGGGGATGCGAGAGGGAGGGAGAGTGAGAGAGAAAGAGAAATAGGGACAAAAAGAGAAAGAGATGAGAGAGAGGGATATATATATACAGAGAGAGATATGAGAGACAGGGAGAGAGAGAGAAAGATAGAGAGAGAGATTGGAGAGAGGTACAGAGAGAGAGAGAGATGGTAGACAGTGAAAGAGAGAGAGAAAAGGATTGAGAGAGAGAAAGAGAAAGAGAGGGATACGGAGAGTGAGAACAACCAAGAGGTAGATGAGTATGGAAAGAGAAAAGGAGAAGGAGGGAGAGGGAAATATAGAGTTCAAGGGATATAAAGAGAGATGTAGAGGGTGAGTGGGGAGGGGAGAGAGAGAGTATGACACGGTATAGAGAAAGAGAGAGAGCGAGTCAGAGAGAGGGAGATAGAGGTAGAGTGAGGGAGAGAGAGAGAGAGTGAGAGAGAGAGAGAGAGGGAGAGGGAGAGTGAGAGAAAGTGAGGGAGAAGGGGGGAGAGAGAGAGTGAGGGAGGGAGATAGAAGGGGAGGGAGAGGCAGAGGCAGTGGTAGAGGAGGGAGAGGGAGAGGCAAAGAAATAGAGAAAGGAGGAAAGGGAGAGTGTGATAGAATGAGGGAGATGCAGAGAAAGAGCGAGAGAGAGGGAGGGAGAGAGAGGTAGGGAGATAAATATAGAGAGATAGAGATAGAGAGAGAGGGAGAGAGAGGGGGAGGGGGGGCAGGGGGAGGTAGAGAGAGGGGGAGAGAGAGTGGGAGAGGAGGAGAAGAGAGAGGAGCAGAGAAGAGGGGAGAGAGCGCGAGGGCGGGAGGTGGAGAGGGAGAGGGAGAGAGGAAGATAGATAGAGATAGAGAGAGGGAGAGGGGTAGATAGAGCAGGAGAGGGAGAGGGGGAGGTGGAGGCATAGGGTAAGAGAGCAAGAGATAGGAAGAGAGGAGAGAGAGGGAGAGGAAGAGAGAGATGGAGAGGATATAACATAATAATATAATAGAAAATAATACACATGACATCATAAGAATACAACATCATTATCCTTACATTAAAAATTTCTAGTAATAACTACAAAAAAAAAATATTGAATTTTATATCCAGTGCAATACCTTGCTTAAACCATAATACCACTTTGGAACATTGAAATACATCGCTTAAGTCCTAATTCCAATATGCATTTTCTTGTTTATTTCCAATTTGATGACCAACACAAGGCTATTCCATACTCAAAATAAGATCACTCATCTATTCTCTTTGCTTGAGCAAGAGACAGTCCTTATATTAACTTAGGGAAAAAATACAAAATTTACAGAGGATACAACAAACTCCCACAAAGGGAAAGTGTAAACACACAGGCTCAGACTTCCACAAAGGGAGAGTGGAGATACTCCAAGAACTGAAAAAATCTCCAAAAAACAAACTAGAACAAAGTCAGGACTGGCTAGGAACCAAAAGTGGACATCCAAAAACTCACCGAAAAACTAACACCTAACGATCTCGCAAGTCAAAAGTCAACCCGCGTGGAGTCCAAGCCCGCGGGAAACCTCAAGATGCATGAAAAAAATTGACTGTTGATCTAAAACTTCAGATCCAATGGTTTTTGGTGAAATCGCACAGCTTAGAAGCCCGCAAAATAATGCGTGATGAAGGTTGTTTACATTCCCAGTCCTCTGCCACATGTAACAACCGGAGTGGAATTGTTGGCTTTTGGAAAAAACTGACTTTGGAATAAAAGGCACCCAATGAAGGTGTTAAATCACTAGTGGTTTTTTCCTTTTAGGACCACCAACATGCACACCAAAAGGTGGTCATAGATCTGCCTCCTCCAGATCTGACGACCACAAAACAAATCGAACTGCACATCTACTCACAGAATACCTAGCAAAGAAGGCAGTAAACACTCTTATCCCCCCTCCATACATCGTAAGCTGAAAGGCATCACTTGTCATCCGAGAAAACCACAGAGAGCACCCTGAGCAGGTCGTGTATTCCAAGGAGTTATTGACCCTGATAATTTCTTCCATTGATCTCCGCCACATTGAATGAGGAATCCCTTCTCCAGAGAGAAGATAACTACTGTTATGATTTCTGCCTTTTTTTTCCTATAAGTACTCTTAGAGAATTGACAGTGCATATCCTCTGATAAACTATTCGAGGTGAACTTATTCATCGTTGACATGAGATAAAATACCGTCTCTTGAATTTTCCTAAAATTGTTGTCTATCACCGAGGGCCCGAGATGAGCATTCCTTCTTCATCCTATCATCTATTACCTCCTCCCACCAGCAACACAAGTCAATATGTTTGTTTTGAACCCCCTCATTGGCAAGCCAATCTACAGCTTTGTTGGCTTCCCTGCGAACATGCACCAACCGAAGAGTACGTAACACTCTTAGGTGTGATTGGATTCTTTGGTAGACTTGCAGAAGCCACCAGTGGCATGAGATTTTATCAGGTGCACTGCCAGCATTAACCATCTTCACCGAATAAATGACTAGTTCTGAGTCAGCCTCAATGATGACATTGTGAATGCTATATTGGAGCAGAATTTCCAAGCATAGTTCCATTGCCATGAGCTCAGCCATATTGTTGCTGGCTTTTCATAGATAACTATGGAAGATAACCAGAATGTTGCCTTCCTCATCCCTCAAGACCCCACCTTAACCTGCTTCACCCGGATTCCCTTTAGAGGCCCCATCAATGTTAAATTTTAAAAAACCATGAGAAGAGGGTTTCCAAGAAGCTTTTTCAGTAGAGAAATTCTTGTTGATCTGTATAGAACATTGAGGGAGATGGACATTGAGCTCTAACGTTTCTAGGATTCTAGCCTCTCTTTGTCCTATGAGTTTTCCAGTATCAGCAGCTCCTAGGATGCACACAGACTCTCTGAGTTGTTTAAGGATTAGCTTTAGGATGTTGCTCATCGGGCTCACCTTATCCCTGAAAACCCTATTATTGCACTCCTTCCAAACATTCCAGATTAATAACCCTAGGGTCAGCACCGAGACGGAGGCTATTATCTCATTCTCTGAAAAGTTTTTGCTCCAGTTTATCAATGTAGCAATGATGTCATTTACATTTCTGTCTGTCTAATCAAAGACATCACCAACCCAGTGCCAAAGTATTGTGTTGAATGAGGATCTGTTCAGGAGATCATTAGTGGTTTCTTCCTATTGTCCACATAGGTGACATCTTGAGGGGCCAAGAAAGCCTCTTTTTCTTAGGTTATCCCATGTTAGAATCTTGCCCTGTAGAAACAACCACTTAAATAGTTGACTTTCATCCAATGAGGATTATCACAGAGTTCTTTCCACTTTTTATCATTGTTTGGATAGTTGAGTCATGTGTCTATCCTTTTGGCCTCCTTAAAGGGTGAAGAGACCTGTCTTATTCTTTCCCCATCTTAATTGATCTTCCAAGGTTGAGGTAAATATTTTCCTCTTTTCCAAAAGACCATTAAGGGCTATAGCTTGAGTATGCATCTTGCCCATATCTCTATATTCTGGAAGTTTCCATATTCTCCATTTCTCATTTTTCCTTGAGTGATCCCAATAGTCCCTTACCCTCCTTAAAACTTTGTTGATGGTATCTGTGTGAATGTCTTCTAAATCTTCACTACTGAGATTTTCCTCCTGCTGCCAATTATCCTCCCAGAACCAGGCCAGATTTCCATTTCTGATCTCCCAGAAACTATGATTTTGGACTAGGGCCCTGTTCTCCCAAGCGCTATTCCAAATTGAAGAACCTTTTATTGTCCTGTCATTCTTATGAGGTTCTTCTCCTGCCAATCTCTTGCATACTTTTTCTTCCACAGTTCTTCCCAGGGGGCTTGAATTTCCTTTAGCCATCTCCACCAGATTTTGGCTCCTAGAACTTTGTTAAGAGTTCCTGGGTCATGAAGACCCAAGCCACCGTGGGACTTTGGTTTGCATACCCTGTCCCATGCCACTAGGGCCCATTTCTTATTTTCTTCACCTTTCCCCCAAAGAAAGTCTCTTTGAATGTTTCTTATATTAGTAATAACACCAGATGGTGCCGGAATGGCCGAAAGCACAAAGATGGCGATACTTTGGAGGATAGCATTAGTTAGAATCAGTCTCCCAGCCAGATTTAGGGCTCTATTTGTCCATTTGCTAATCTTATCTTTTAGCTTATTTAGAACAAGCTTCTATATTTCCTTGTGTAATGGTTTGTCAATGAGGGGAACTCCCAAGCACTTCACAGGCAATGACTCTCTTTCAAAGCCCAAAATTTTGGAAAGATTTCTCTGAATCGAAATATACATATTGAAAAAGAAAATCTTTGATTTAGTGAGACTTACCTTTGTGTCTACTGCTAAGGCAAACTCACTCAGAATCTACTTAAATTCTTTGGCCTCCTTGACTATGGGTGTGCCTTGAAGCATAGTGTCATCTACAAATTGTTGATGTTTCATCGTGTCCCCACCTTGAGTGAGCCTCAGACCTTGAATTCTCCCTTCCTCCTTAGCAGCTTTGATTTCTCTCCCTAACCCTGCCATCATTAGAATTAAAATAAAAGGAGAGAGAGGATCCCCTTACCTGAGTCCTCTCGTAGGCTTGAAGGTTTTGGAGGGAGAGCCATTGAGAAGAATTGAACAGCTGGCTGTGGTAACTAGCACCATGACCCACTTAATCCAATTGTGATCAAATCCATAGGATTTTACTACTGCTCTTATGTATGACCAATTGAGTTTGTCATAGGCCTTCGCTATGTCTAACTGAATTATCATCCCTACTTGTTTATTGGTATTGACTGAATGAACCACTTCATGTACTTGAATGATGTTATTTAGAATTTGTCTTCCTTCCACATAGCCCGTTTGCTCCTCTGACACTAGGGTAGGGAGGAGTATTTTAAGATGATTGTCAATTACTTTGGATATAATTTTCTACACCACATTGCGTAATTATATAGGTCTAAATCTGTCTAGAGAGGTGGCCTTTTCCTGTTTGGGGATTAAGGCTATGAAAGATTCATTGAGCGCCTTTAAGACCGTCTTAAATTTTTGAGAGTCTTCCACAACCTCTAGAATATCTTGTTTTACTATCCTCCAACATACCTTGAAAAAGTCCACATTGAATCCATCTGGGCCTGGTGCTTTCCCATTGTGCATCTCTGTAATGACTTCCTCAATTTCTTCCTCTGTTACTCGTCTGTTGAGATTGTAATTTTCATCTCTAGAAACTAATTTAGGAATTTATTGAGTAAATCTCTTCGTAAACTGATATCTATCTTCCAATGTTTCCTCTGTAATTCTCTGCAAATGTTGGACTAGAACCTCTTCCATCTCTTCATGAGTGTTTCTTTCTATTCCATGTTGATTTGTGAGTTTCATAATTCTAATTTTGTTTCTATGAGCTATGGTGCATCTGTGGAAGAATTTGGTGTTTCTCTCCCCTTCCTTAATCCATTGTACTCTGGATTTCTGTCTCCAGAATATTTCCTCTTGTAGGCATCTGTTTTCCCAATCATGCTGAAGTGACTTTTCCATCTCTTTCCTTTCGTCTGTATAGCCTTCTGTGATAAGAATTTGGATTATTTCCTTTAGTTTCTTTTCCACATCTCCTTTGGCTTTGAAGATATTGCCAAATTCCTTTATATTCCACTCTTTGAGTCTACCTTTAATATTCTTGAGCCTACTGTGAAGAAGGAACATCTTTGTACCATAAATGTGTAGCTTTACCTTCCACCATTTTTCGATGTTTGTGAGGAAGTTGAGTGTGTGAGCCAAGCATTCTCAAACCTGAAGGGGGAGTTCTTCGATTTACCAAATAGAGAAGCTTCCAATTGAGTAGGCCAGTTGTCTGAACCTCCAACAGGTAGGATGAGCACATTTAGGCTACTTCCCATGAGAAGAAGTTCCTCTGAGATAATGAATCTGTCTAATTTTGAGGCTACTTGGGTAGGGCCACCCCTTTTGTTATTCCAAGTGAAGATTCCGTTGCTAGTTCCCATGTCAACCAATTTCATATTGGTAATGAAGTTCTGGAAGGCAACAGAATCCCTACCAAGAGTTCTAGTACCTCCTTTCTTCTCCACGAGTGATTTTATCATGTTAAAATCACCTCCTAGAATCTAGGGTAGCGCTGGGTACCTTTTCTTCATATCCTCCATAGTGGTGAGTCGTCAAAGTTTGTCCTCCATTGGATGAGGACCGTAGACATTGGCGATCATGTAACATTGCCTATCACCCAGCGGTTGGAAAATCAGAGAGAGGTGATGTCTGGAAGCCTCTGCATCAATCACACCAATTTTTTGTGGATCCCATAGGGTGAGAATGCCACCAGCAGATATATTTTCTTTAACTTCAAGGTATTCCTATCTATTTAACTATTTTCTATGTTTTTCTCTAATCTTCTCCACTGAGCATTTTGTTTCTTGTAAGAAGACTATGTCAGGTTTTTCCTCTTTGATCCTGTTACTTAGATTCCTCTGTTTTCTTCTGCTCCCAAGTTCTCTAATGTTCTAGGTTGTGATTTTCATTGAGATAGGGTTGTAAAGGAGTAACTGGAAAGGTTTTTCATCCTTCCAGAGTCAATCATGAGTTTTCCACACTCCAACACTAGTTCTTTCTTTCTTTTCCTTCCCCTCCTCTTTCCTGGGCTTTTTGTTAATTTTCCTGGTATTAGTCCTATTGTGGAAGTCCCTTTATTTTCCTTGTTATCATGTCCTCTTTTGACTCCTACAGCTGTGTGATGTGACTTGTTAAGGAAAAACTATTGTACCTTGTCAACATCCTCCTGAGATATAGAGTTTATTCCCAGGTTCCCTCCTCGTTCAAGAAACTTTTCTAGCTCTAGGTTCTCCCTTTCCAAGATCTCCTGTAAGTCTTGGTCCTCTGTGCCACTTTCACTTTGATTCATATCATGGTCTTTTTCTATCTCCATGTTACACAAAGGATCCGTCGTGTATTCATTTTATTCTTGAGTGAACTCCATGCTGGTATTTTTCCTTTCCCCCTTTCTATCTGATTCTCTGTCCTCTTTTGATCACCTCCATATGCATCTTCTTCTCCTAAGATGTCAAAATTGTTGTGCCTTCTTGTTTTGTTCTCCTTCTCAGTATGGTTCTTATGTGTCTTCCTTCCCCCTCCTTTTCCTTTTCCTCCGACTTCCTTGAAACCTATCTAATCTTTCCCTTTACTAGTGTTTAGATCTTCCTCCCTTCTATTAATAGGACAATCTCTAGATAGGTGCCCATATTCATGACATTTGTGACATCTAAACGAGATATGCTCATAGTCAACTGTTTGAATCCATTCCTCGTAATAGACTTCTAGAATGACCTCATCTGGAAGGGCTCCTAATAGGTCCATCTCCACACAGGTATGAGCATAGGAGGTATATTTTCCTTGTAGAGTAGCCTTAGAAATCACTAAGAAATGAACTAATTTATTGCCTATAGATTTTAAAGATTCTACTATCTAGTAATCTAAAGGTAATGAGTAGAGTCTAATCCATATCGGTACCAAAGTGAAGGTTTCTCATTCTAGCACAAAGTTCATTGTCCATGGTTGCATATAGAGTCCAACAGCTGCAAAGAAGTATGGTCCTCCTTCAAAAATCTTGTCTCTATCCTCCATGATCATGAATACCACTATAAAAAAACCCTTGGATCCAAGATGTGTATTTAACTCCCCCTTTGGTTTCCAGTTGTATTTTATCCAAGTGTACAACGCCTTCTCTGACGGCCAGATACCCATAAATTTGCATATAATTGCATAGTTTTCCATGTGATCCCTGTGCTCTTGCAGAGCTGGATCATTTAAAATAACCTGTGGTTTGGTTGTGGTCTTGGGTTTGCAGAGCCCCAGCTTGGATCTGTTCCCTGTCTCCTGACCTTTGTCTTTCGCTTTCTTCTCCTGTTGGTTCTCTTCGTGGGTCCCTTGTTCTACATGGGTATTGCTGCCTTCCGCCTTTTGAGTTTTTGTGTTTTTTGTCTTGACCTCCAAGGGTTGTGGAAGCTTGTTATTATTCACTACTTTTCCCCTGCTTGCAACCACGTTATTGTAGGAGGGAGAGGAGCTCCCTCCTCCCTGTGCTTCCATGGGTACCTGTTACCGTCTGTCACTCACTTTGTTGAACCCTAAAGCCTTGATTTCCTCCCGCTCCTATCATTTCCACTCCAATCCTTGTAATCTACACTCATCCCAATGAATACCACTCATCTATTCTCTTTCTTTTCTAGTATATGAAACATAAATTAAGCCATAGTAACATATAACTTTGCTAATAAGAAATTATCCTTCAATCAACCCTAGTTTCCAAAATAATGAAAATTTACCCACTGTTATAAACTACAACATCATCCTATCCATAACTAAATTCAAAACATTATTATGACTAAAAATCACAAATCATAGCAAAATCCAATTTCAATAACTCTCCCAAAATGGCATTCCCAACTAATTTTCAACTTCTAAAAATCATTTTTTTTTATCTCTCTTACATACTCAATTATATAAAACTACTTTAATGTAAATCATACTCTTTAAATTTATTAGATAACTATAATACTTTTACAATATATACCTCTATACCCAATTTAACTTCCAATATACATATTAATATATTACTTGTAATTTTAAGGTTAATACCATAATCTTAATTTCATGAACAAGAATCATTACAAAATTATCTATCATAGTTCAGATTAGATTACATCCATTCCTTCTAACTATTTAGCATTCATAACAATAATATTTTAAAATTCCCACAAAAACATTCCAAAATTTACTACTAAAATAAATACTTAATGAATAATCTTAAACTTACTCATAGTTATATCAAATTATTTGTTCACTTAAAATAAAATAAATATAAATTTATTTCAATTTTATATAAAAATCTATCATAATATTTTTTTAAATAACTTAAAATCTCTCTAAAATTATATGTTATTTAACCAATAATCTACACTTATTTTAAGCATTCAATATTCTCATTTATTTAATAACATAAATTTTATTGCCATATATAAAATAAAAAATCTCGTTATTCTTTTTTACTTTAGCAATAGTAAACACCTGACACTTATAAATACTAAAGACATAGAGTCATGCATCTTATAATGGGTAGACTTGATTTCCTATGAAACTTGAATGAACTAGAGGTAAAGATTTATTATCTGTGGCTATGTTGTTCTTAGATTAATGCCATGTGCCACAACTTGAGCTAAAAGTCACACTCCAAACAAGAGAGCAAATGGAGTTAAA
>APFE030296516.1:0-13739 GCA_000404065.3 Pinus taeda
GTCTATTACAACCTTTATCCATTCCAAGCCAACGTTGGGAGGAGGTTTCAATGGATTTTATCACAGGTTACCCAAGTCTGAGGGAAATAGTGTCATCATGGTGGTAGTTGACAGACTTACCAAGTATGCACACTTTTGTGCATTATCACATCCATTTAAAGCTAGTACAGTTTCTACTGCATTTATGGAAACAATTCAAAAGCTACATGGAAACCCAAAGATGATTGTAAGTGACAGAGATCCCATTTTCACTGGAAATTTTTGGACAGAATTATTTTCTTGTCTTGGTACTCAGTTAGCTCATAGCTCATCTTATCATCCTCAATCTGATGGGAAAACTGAGATAGTAAACAAATGTTTGGAAGGATATCTTCGTTGCTTTGGCTCTGATAAACAGACACAATGGGTCAAATGGTTGCCTCTGGCTGAATGGTGGTATACCACATCCTTCCATACAACAACAAAAATAATCCCATTTATGGCACTTTATGGATATCAGCCACCATCCATCACATCATATTTAAGAAAAAATTCTAAGGTTCAAGCAGTGGAACATTACATCGAACATCAACAACAAGTCCTCCAACTCTTAAAGGATAACCTCGTGTTGGCACATAATAGAATGAAACAACAGGTAGATCAACATCGTAGCGAAAGAAGTTTTTATGTAGGTGATTGGGTATTCCTACAGCTACAACCATATAAACAAATGTCCCTCAAGCAAGCGAAGAAGGATAATAAATTATCACCAAAGTATTATGGCCCATACAAGGTGTTGCAAAAGATTGGTACGATGGCATACAAATTAGAGCTTCCTGCAGCTTCTCGAGTGCACCCAGTTTTCCATGTTTCATGTTTAAAGAAGGTTATAGGTGACAAGCTCCTAGTTCAAACAATATTGCCAAAACTTGACGAGGAAGGAAAAATTATATTGGAATCGAAAGCAGTCATAGAGACAAGAACTCGTCAGCTACGAAATCGATTAATTTCGGAGTATCTAATCAAGTGGAAGAACTTATCCGCTGAAGGTTCCACATGGGAGGATGAGAATTTTATATAGAAGCATCCATAACTACTCAAGCGTTGAGGACAATAGTCTTTTAAAGGAGAGGGGCATGTTAGGTCCCTATAATACTAAGTGATTACCCCATTACTATTGTAGTTGTATCCCTTATTAATATTGTTGTGCCCCTATTGTCCCCATATTGTTATTACTGTGCCACATAGAATCCGTCTATTGTTATTTTAGTGGCTTTATATTATTATTGTTAGGTCGGCTGGGTTATATTGTGACTCCTTAGACTCCTATATATAGAAAGGAGGTTTTGTCATTTGTATCATCCAAGAATTGTTCATTTATGTAATGTAAAGGAGGTTGCCCCCTCGAAGAGGCTGAATTCTAAGGCATTGATCTATCTTTTATATCTTTTTGTGAGCTGGTTTCATAACACATGCCCTTTCAGCTACCCTCATGACTTTTAGGATTACCCACTTCTTTCTGAAGCCAAAATGATTGTTACATGCCCACATCAGTCCTAACATAGTGGCTAATATAATGGTGGGTGATATTTACATCACGATGAAGGAGAGATAGAGAAGGATGTAGGGGTGTTATTGGAAGCCCTTAAATGCCTGTTACCCATATGTCACAACTATGTGGATGCTTGGTCCCGGAAGCATCTTGCATTCATCAATATTCTAGTGATGTGACTTCAAGTTTATTGAAAGGATCCTGGCACTTAGAAGGGTGCATCTAGCTTGCTAAGAGGAAACCCTAGTGTTGGATTTCGTTTCTGACATTGTTGGGAAACCGTAAAGACATGAATTGTTGGAGTGCCTGTCATTGTGCCTTGCCTACACCCAACTACCTCTTGTTGTTTTATTCTTCATTGAAACCCTATTTGTATGGGTTTTGTGGAAACCCTAGCTCCCTTCATCTAGGTCATATTTCTCCTTTCTCCCATGATCTGCAAGAAAACAAATCATATTATTCACATACATACTCGCAGTCAGAGAATAATATCAGAAAGATTAAAATAATGGCTAAGCATGAAACACTAATTTGGACCGCTGTTTAGTCCCTTTCAACGACGCAGTGATGTCGATGAATTTGATTTCTAACCATATTATTTAGCTTGAACCAATATCATCTGATGGTGTTGAAGGTGAAGGTTCTCAAGATTTGTTATCTTTTATGGGGGGGTAAATGTAGTGCCAAGAGCCATATAGCTTTCTCGCTTTGGGACTCAATACTTTAATGCATGAGGTTTACATCCTTGAATTCTCTTTTGGAAAGATACGAAGGTTTCTTCAAAATGCCACAAATATTTATCCATAATCCAAGCATTATAGTAGACCAAAGAGATGACCCCACATACATGAAACAAGCGATGTAACTTCTAGTATTTCAAATAAAGAACAACTCTATTAAGAAGATTGTTCTCCTTCACTTTGTTTTTTTGTGCATGACCCCTCTTTGACTTCCTCATCATTTGGACATTGAGAATATTTCCTCTTACCATAGGTCCTCCTATCCAAGAGTGATTTTAACCAGGGCACTTCACAATTTCCACTCTGACAACGCACTTATCATTCATGTGCACAATGCTGTCTTCTTCGCGCTCCAAATTTTTTCGACCGATTCCTTTATTATTCCTAGATGTTGGCTCTTATGTGATGTTCATGGCCTTGTCATGGCCCAAGCCTCCACTCAACGCCTTCGTGACCATCATGGAAAACCAAGGCCGCATAGCTGCATTATGACGGGGTTGCCTCTTCTAGTTGCTTTCTTTAAGGCATAAAAATGCGATGGTGCGACCTGGGTGGAAATGCGACTCGTTGGAGATTGTGCAATCGCATCTCCGAAAGGCCACATTCCCTATAGGCTTGTCTTAATGATGGCATTAGTTTTTTATTTCAATAATAATATGCTACCACCATTTAAAAGGACCTTGTCTAATGTCATTCCTTTTCCAACATTTTATGCAGACGAAACACTCAACATCACTTCTTATTCATCCACCTGCCTTATATTGGCACAAACGTGACTATGGATCATTCGCATGACACTGGTTTAAATGTAGGGGAGCAAAAACATCAATTAGATTAGCTAAGGACAAGGTGGGTCACTAAGTCACAATTATAATAGAGATCACATTCCCAACCATGTCACTGGGAACACCTTGCGACCCGAAGAGGTATCGCAATAGTCACACAATTCGCATAAGCCAATGGCTTCTTTCAATGGTGATTCTGTGACTTAGCAACCTTAGGGGAGGTCACGTATTCATGGCTTTGGTTGTGTCACATCCTTGGCTATCTCGCCATGACTCTGAAGAGCGACTTAGCAACCTTGGGAGATTGCAATTTGACTGATGCCTCAACTCTCTCGATGTTTCATGCATCACCAAATGGATGGTGTGCGCTGTGTTGAGTGCACGATGGCCCTGTTGCATCATAACAAGGAAGTTCCTTTTGAAAACACATCTCATCACACTCTTTATTCATTTATGCATGGAACATCATAACACTATTTTGGTGAACCCTGGCATTGTGCCCTTCCCTCCAAATCGACATGCTTTGAGGTGGTGGTGTAGCCGTGTTTGTTGGTTGGATCTCTGTCTAGGTGCATAAATACTGTGTTGTTCTTTACAAATGCCACTGTTCTCTAGGAAATCCTCTTTGTGGAAAAAAATGATCCATCTGGTCCATTGAGTGGACTAGCAACCTACCTGACAATCTACAAGACACTTCCCTAAATTACAATCGAAATGGGAGAAGAGGAAGATGGCCTACCTCATTCTGATGCTACAATGTGCTCCTTTGTTGAAGACCTCCAATCACTTGCATCTCGGGCTCAGTCCTACTACTCACAACATTTGAATGCATGCACAAGAGATCAAAGACACAATAAAGCGTACGAATACAAATAGCATAATCGAAAGTAATCCACTTAACAAATCAAGGAGCATTAAGATAAATGATGCATTAACACACACATTTATGGAAAGTGAACCAACAGTTGTATATATTAATAGAATAAAGGAGGAAGCATTCAACCAAGCCTTGATGTCAATAAGCTCTCCTTGAGTGAATGTCCAAGTACAAGCTCAAGCTCTCAAAGCACTCCTTCTCCAAGCCAAATGAATAGCATGTAGGCACAATCTCAGTATAGGGGTGAAAATAGTCAAAGACCAACCATTTGGGAATGGGAAAAGATGAATATATAGGAAGGGAAAGGGATTTAGGATCTCTCCAAAGATAGGAGAAGGCCCTCATCTCAAGGAGGTAGCTCATAGGGATAAGACCAAATGGCCACGTTGAGAGAACTTGATCCCATCCATGTTGAACAACCTGCAAGTCATCGTTTTGGAAGCCTCTAGATCACGAAGCTTCTTGTCCTCTTTGGGAAAATTACCTTTTAGGGATCATCGCTGGTATCCAAGCCAAAAGCATGCTGGCATCACGAGGATAGTATAGTGAAACTAGCGACCATCGTGGTTTTTAGTGTCAGGGGAGAGATGATCCTAAAATTAGGGTTTTAGAGCCATTTTCTTCAAGGGAAGCTCAAGGCATTTTTCCATTAGTGTTTTAGGGAGGATCTGAGCTACATATCTAGATGAGTACACTGCATGATGGTCATGTTTTGGGCACTTTGGGGTATGTCACAAGGAAGTGCAGGAGGTGTGAAAAAATAATGTGTAATAGCCACTCTAACGTAGCGCTAGCGAGGCCTTGAGACGTGGGATACATGGTGTTCTCTTTTGATCTCTCATTGGTGGCTATAAACATGTAATGAACCTTTGTTCTAGTATATGTTGATGTACACTTCCGTTTATGAGTGTATCTCAAAACCATGATGCACTATCTCTACTGATGAAGAAATTAACTTGATATCAGATTCCTACTGCGCTTACCACCAACGTTTTCGTGTATCGCATAGTCGCAGAAGTTGCATTGGCCCCTGGATTTTGTGGGAGCAATTATGTGACTTAGTGACCTTAGGGAGGTCACATAGTTGCAGCTGAAGGTAGTTCACATCATCATATCACATGCAAGTAGATCAGGTGTGATTTGCAACTTGTGGAAGGTTTTCCCAAGAGGAATGTGACTTAGGCAAGTCACATGGTCTCATTTTGGGTTCAGCTCCTATCTATGAAGTGCAGTATTGCAATATCAGGGAGTTGCGACTTACTAAGAGGTCGCATTGATCACTAGAGGATGCCACTATGACCTGCACTTAAAACTAATGTCATTCCTGTTTGACACAACCCCCAAATGACTTCAACCCTCAGCCAATGTGCTATGTACATTCTCACAATTTTAATGCTCGACCTCTTCTGCGGCATATTTTCTATTTTATTCCACCTCACAGGATATTCCACGCTCTCCTATTGTCATGGAATTATTTTCAATGATCTTGTCAGGATTTGGGGAGCTTTTAAATTGATTTACATCTATATCAATAGCTGAAACAATCAACCTTAAATCTGTGTTTTCCTTTTGACCTAGTGACCACAATCTCATAAGAGCCCAGGAGATATTTTCTAACTTCAACACCACGTCCCTGGTAGGAGACCTTTCATCCTAGCAGCAATCGCCTCATAAAGTTTCGAAATCATTAGATTTACCATTGACACCTAGGACCATTTGTTTGTTTGTTTTTGTTTTTGTTTTGTTTTGTTTTGCTTTGCTTTGTTTTGTTTTGTTTTGTTTTGTTTTGTTTGTTTGTTTGTTTGTTTGTTTGTTTTTTTGTTTTTGTTTTTTGTTTTTGTTTTTTTTTTTTTGTTTTTTGTTTTGTTTTGTTTTGTTTTTTGTTTTTTGTTTTTTTGTTTTTTTTTTTCCTGGGAAGTGAACCATCAATGGCTCAGGAATTAGAGAAGGATTTTCTTTGAAGGATTCTCGTAAACATACTATTTGGCATAGTATAATATGTGGAACAATCCTTTTCAAATTGGCGTGATATATCTCCCTCTAGTGTCCCACATGTGAAGCATGGATATCCATTGTTTGAATTACTACAAGACTTTGAGTTCCTTTTCCTTTAACCTCATATGCCTGGCTTGTGTGATTTCCTACAAGAATCCGTTGGAATACTTTTATGGGTTTACTTCGCGTGCTTTGAAGTGTGAGCTTCTTCACCATCTTGATGTGCTACGTTCCAACTCAAACCATAGCTTGCTATGTGGTGAGAATGTTAGTATGACCTTTATCCATTTGGACTGTGCCCTTATTGTTGCCATGAGCACAATGACCGTCAACCAACACTAAAACATCATGTGCTCCTTCCATCCTGGGCACATAGATGACTCCTTCACATCTGATGTGTTCATTAGACACCTGCTTGAATATTTTTTGCTTTATGTTTGCAAGTCCCATAATGTCTACAATGGCCATCATTAGGGTTTCTTATTAACAATTTATTTCCTTTATTTATAGCCATCGCACAAATGGTAGATCTAATATTCGATGGTGTTCAATGCATGCTTTCACTTGCCCATGCCATTCATAAAGAAATTTCTTTGTCCCTCTTGTGGTCACATTCCATCGCCTTTATGATATACCTAGCAGTAATTCTCGTTGTGTATAATATAGAAATTTCTACTTTCTTTCACCAAAGTGCATATTGTTTCCCTTTAGTTTGAATTTCCATTAGGCATGCCTGGTCAATTTTAAATGGTGTGTGCATTGAATTTGCATGCTTTCATGAGGTTCATGTGAAACAATTTAAACATCCCTCACTGCTTCATCTAAGTGATGTCACATTAGGGCATTAATTTAGAATAAGAATTGCCTCATTTGATATGTGCCCATGACACCTTCCCTCGATCTCCTGAAATGAAGATGAAACAAAACCCATTAGTTTACCAAAATTATATACTCATACATATTTTGTATGAAAATAATTCACTAAAGGAACATGAATCACAAGCGTTTCAAATCAAGGTGTTACAAATTGCGTGGGTTGAGAAAATCATGCTTCAATCTAGGGATCAATTTCAAATTTAGGCATTTCCGGGAGGCACTAATTTTAAGTGACTTTAATATTATGTGCTGCCTATGGTGGTGATGTACTTATAGAGTAAGCATCTGGAAGTACTTGTTAACATGCATCCTGGGTCTGCAATCACATGAGCATAGTGCTAGAAGGATGGAAGGGAAAGTTACAACTCTCCCAAACCCTAATGCACACGTTGGGGTGGGGAACTAGTCATGAACCCAAAGGGAACATGACAGACAACAATTCTTACCATAATTCCAAGTATTTTCTATGAGAATGCAACTCTAGAGGTATATGAATTAGGTTAAATCATGAAGGGAATAATTCTTATGCCGTTTTAGGGTTTCTCCCCAAACCATAGTAAGGTCAATGTAATGAACGCTAGTCTATAGTTTTATCTTCCCACACATGGCGCCACCACTGATCGAAAGGAACATTAAATAGGGATAATCTCTGAAGTCATGGGAAAGACATCACACTGAAAAAACCATAATGCAATGGTAGGGTCGATGAATGAGATGAGGCATGAAAAAATAATGCAATATATATCGCATGATTGCACAAGTGAGTGCATTGACAAGGTCTGATAAGAACAAGCCATGGGGTAATTAGCCAATGAGCAATAGGAGTGCCCCTTAATGGCTTGAGGTGAATAGAGGGGGACTCAAAATTTTAGATATGCCCAAAATTTTGGGTGGTGTTGTAGAAACTACAACAATTGGGGAACCATTGGTAGAATCCAATATCTCTATCAACATCCTTGTAGTAGTTCGAGTCCAGATATTGGTGCAATGGAATATTGAATATTTGGTATGGGTACCTCTTGCATTGCCTCGACCTTTGCAGATATGTCGTCCCTTCATGTCTCTGCTAGGTCCTGCTAGTCAGTAAACACCCAATTAGAAGTTCTCGCAAGCTGGTAGTTGATGATGATGCAAAGGACGAGGCATAATACTTATTGTATTCAAAAATTTTAAAAAGTAAGTTTTTGGTGTTGCTCCATTACCAGCAGGCCTTGATGGTACCCCAATGGAGTCACTCCAAGAAATCACAAATGTTGCTCCACTACCAGCAAACTTGGTCAGTAACCTGGAGGAGTGGTTGCATTACCTCTCTGTGCAGGAAGCCTTTCTCAATCGTTTACCCTTTATTAACTTTATTTTATTTTATGTGTGCATTTTCACTTATTACTAGGTGTTCATTACGCCAGGGCGGATGAGGGATCCCGACTTATTTTATGAGCAAGAGAGATTGTTTCTTGTTTGAAAGAAACTAAGAGATATCTTGATTTAGGTTTTCCTTCATTCCAAGCTTCCACATCTCATTTTTAGTTAACAAGTGAACAAAGAACATAAGTCATTGAAACAATCGAGACCTTGATGAGCACAAGGTTTAGGTTATGGGTATAGGTAATTCAACCTGATTAGGGTTTCCCATGAGCAATCTATTCTTATCTTCCTTGTTAATAAATTAGACTCGTAGGAGAGATATCCAGGAGGAAACTTTTATGACTAGTTCTAAGATAAACTACCCATTAGCGCAACCATCACAACTTCACACAATCATTAGGGCTAGGGTTTTAATTCTAGGGTTAGGTAACCAGGGAAACTCTCCTAGGGTTTCAACATGTGCGAAGAGGCCAAAGAAATCACCTTAAGGTTTGAACATGCACAAAAAGGTGTGAGAAATATATTCATAGTACCAAAGGTTCGAAAGCTTCAGGTTCATGAAGGCTCATGAAATGGTATGCACATAGAGGGAACAAGTCAGGTCAAAGGTGAGTTTATGCCAAGCGAGACGAGAGATGCATGATATAATGCAACAGACATGGATTATGATGCAATGTAATGTTATGTGTAGAAGAGATCAACTAATTTGCAATTAAAAGACCAATGCAATGCATATGTAGATATTTCATGAATGCCACGCAATAACAAATAAATGCAAGGGAATGAGTGTAAAATAAACATGTAGAAAAATAACCTACCTATAGTAAGGAAAATGAAACATAACAAATTCACACCATCAAACAAATTCTAAGGAGAAAAATTCAAACAACAATTTAATAGGAAAAACCTAAAACCTAACTAGCCTAAACCCTAAACCCTAATTTAACTAGAGAGGAGGACGGGTCATGTGAAATCAAACTTCCAATGCAACCATCGCAAGATTTTTCGACCTTCAAAAACAAAGATGACAACAATTAGAATTTGTTAAAAGAGTTGTACGAAAACTAAAGTGCTCACCTCTAAAACATGGATGCCAGCAAGAAAGTCACATCTACTTACATGGTAACGTACCAAAAAACACCATTCAAGGCAAACTGCAATCCAATCCTAGTAAACAGAGTCACAAACTTGAAAATTATAATCAGCCAACCATGACATGCTTAACCCTATGTCCAATGTAAGTAAGGCAAGATGTTGCCAGCTAGGAAAGGAATCCACTAGATAAGATTCTTCAATCTGATCAACAACCCTATCATGATATAGAGGATGATCAACATGATGACTCTGAAAAGAGGATCTTTTGCCGGGTGTGAATGAGACACGTGAGGATTCAAACATACAAACCCTAGTTTGAATTTTTCCATAGATTTCGTCAAGGACGTGAGGACCTGACATAACCATTAGTGGAAGCTAAAGTGTCTCATCATCCTGAAAAATCTATGAACCTTCAAATGACACGCCATCAAATATGTGTAGATTCACACGATTTGTAGGTGGATGCATATGGTTATCATTGGCTGTGACATGACAACAATAAGTGAAAATATTGTGGATTGGATCAGATGTTTGAATAATGATAGATTGGCATCTCAATAGATAAAATTCTTTAGATTCCCAAGAATGAACTGAATCAATTGAAAGAGTCTGAGGCAGAGGAGAGGTCAGGTGATTGACACCTTCCCATATAGGAGATTGTAAGACATAATCTTCTTTTACCTATTCATAATCTGTGCCGACTCGATGACAATAACAAATATTTGAGGCAATGGCCAGTGCAATGCCTTCAACAAACAAATTAGGTATAGAGGTTGATGCATATCCGCTGAAAGGTGATGGAAATATTTTCTCAAAGAATCACTCGAATGAGAGGCTTTCCAAGATGATGCTGAGAGGGGCGTGATGTGCAAAAATCCTAATTTGACTTGGTTCAGGGGTCTCATCAGGAACATGAGAACTTGACATAACCATCAGAGGAAGATGAAGTGCCTCAACTTCCTGATGAGTCCCCAAACATTTGAAATGTGGATCATAAAATTTTGGTGGCTTCGTAGGATGAATAGAAGGATACAAATGATAATCACCAAAGGTGTGGGCGAATATATTTTCGGTATAATGACAATTGCCGAAGCCACCAGTTTGATTAGGTTGGGTATCTAACACATAAGGCTCTTCTTGGATTGAGAGTGAAGAGGTATTAATAAGAGAACCATCTTGAGCTGGTCGAGAAAAGATCAGGAATAATAGATTCAAGATCCGCATACCTTGTCTATGAAACATTACCCCCATATACATGATTGCAATCAACACGAGCAGGATAAAGATGTGAATGATTTGTAGGAACCTCCAGTGTAGTAGACCCATGAAATAAATTAGGGTACAATGGATGCAAAGGGTTAGATGATGATGCCCCAATCAGACCCGGACCCACATTTCACCCATTTATGTTTGCCAAAGGGGAAGATGGATTTGCATGCATGATGAAGTCTGTGGATTTGATGGGATAATCAACTTTATCTAAGACAAGACCAAAGCTGTTGAGGACAGGTGGATGAGATCCAGGAACATAGTGAGACATATGTTCAATGGACTCGATCCGGGTTCCATTAGCAGGAAGAGATGTTATATCAACATAATTTTCAGATTCAAGAGAAAGAGGATGTATGAGGGCTTTAGAGTCGAGACCATCCGACTAGTTTCATAGAAATCACTTTTCATCATCTGAACCATTTATGACCAAAATCTTATTATGTAAGAAGTCAAGAGGATGATGAGAAATACCACAAGCAGTAATATCCTCCTCAAAATCTTGAGGTTGTTCCAGATTCATGGAGAGAGGTAAACAAGATTAGGGGTAAAATATGGATACTTTGTAATATACAAATTATCATGATATTCATGAGAATCAAGATTTGTTTTGAATTAAAGATGTTGCAAAGAAATGATGACCAACTGTTGAAAAATTTCACTCAAATATAGCTAGTCGACATATCTTTCAGGAAATTAAAAAAAAATGTACAAATATAAGAATGAAATCCTCTAAAGATTCCTCGGGTTTCATCCTAAGCTCATTTATCCTCATTAACACATCTTGAAAATCATACCTATGAAACGCTCATCGGAGCTTACCAATGAGTTGCTCAAATGAATGAATGGAAGGTGCTAGCAACGTGTGGCACACTTTCCTGATGCGACCTTCAAGGGTGAAGAAAAAGAGCACACAAGAAAACTCTTCATCGTCGATCTCATAAGATTCACAAAACTCGATGAAATCAGATGTTAGGTCCTTATAATATTAGTGATTCCCCCATTGCTATTGTCGTTGTATCCCATATTGTTATTGTTGTGCCCCTATTGTCCCCATATTGTTATTATTGTGGCCCATAGAATCCCTCTATTGTTATTTTTGTGCCTTTATATTATTATTGTTAGGTCGACTTGGTTATATTGTGACCCCTTAGACTCCTATATATAGAAAGTAGGTTTTGTCATTTGAATCATCTAAGAATTGTTCACTTGTGTAATGTAAAGGAGGTTGCCCCTCGAAGAGGCTAAATTATAAGGCATTGATCTATATTTTCTATCTTTTTGTTGTTGGGTTGTGTTATATTCTTTCCACGACTAACCTACGTAGTGAACCAGGGGTCAGAGCCCACCCTTCGTTGCGCCGATTGTGCAGTGGGGGGGTCACAGTGGGGTTTGAGGGGGGTGGGTATCCCCCCTCTATGGGGTCCGGGGTAGCACCCTGGGAATTTTTTTTTTTGGACCCTACATTAGGTTGGGCGGAGCTACCTATGGTTTTCGGTCCATGGTTTTGGAAGCGATGGTTTTCAGTCCATGGTATTGGATGCTTCGACATGTATAAATATGTATTGTAACATTGAAAAGAATATAATGAAAAATCAAGCTGGTAGTCCTGGTTTTGGGATCCATGGGAAAATCTCTGTGTATATGTGTTTTATGTGTTATGCTCTCGCATTGTTTATTTTCTGTGTGTTTAGAATTCATATGTAGGTAATTTTTGTACAGGCTTAAAACTTACAGTTGGTATCAGAGCTGTTTTGGCTTCAAGGGGACGCCTTTGTTACTGAGGGGTTTTGCTCGGCCCTGTGGTAGGCCCTGTTCATTTGGCGATTTGCTGGATCGATTTTGGTGTTGAAAGAAGATGGCGAGCAGTGGAAAGATAGAGATCGAGAAATTTAATGGTCAGATTTTTGAGTTGTGGAAACTCAATATGGAGGATCTGTTGGTGGATAAAGATCAATGGATCGTAGTAGATCTAGGTACTAAACCAACGGGAGTGTCGGATGAAGAATGGAAGAAGTTGGATCAGAAGGCTAAGAGAACAATATGATTTTGTGTCTCAGATTTAGTATTGTTGAAAGTATCAAGGGAAGCTACGGCGAAGGATTTGTGGGACAAGTTAGGGACTTTGTACCAATATAAGTCTTTGGTGAATAAAATGTTCCTATGGAAAAAGCTATATAACCTGAGGATGGAAGATGGAGACTTGGTGACAGAGCATCTGAACGCATTTAATATAGTGGTAAGTCAGTTATTATCTATTGATATTAAAATTTCAGATGAAGATAAGTGCATCAGTTTGTTGTGTTCTCTACCAGATTCGTGGGATAATCTGGTTATTACAATGGGTAGCAATGCAACTGCCTTGAAGTTTGATGAAATAGTCTCATCCTTGCTGACGAAGGAGATGAAACAAAAAAATATGGAGAGCCAGAATGGTGATGCCTTGTTTGTACGAGGAAGGTCCCAGAACAGAAACAAAAATAAGTCATCGAGTGGGAGATCTAAATATAGAGGTAGATCTAAATCTCTAGGAAAACCTGTAAAGGTGGTATGCTGGAAATGCAGAAAGGAAGGGCACTACAAAAGGGACTGTAAATCTAAAGCTCCTGACAAAGGAAAAGGATCTGATGATGCTTCTTCTGGAGAGGCGAAAACCACCTTAGATGAAGGTGGGGATGTGTACTTGGCTTCTTCAAGTACACATGTAGATAATGAGGCATGGTTGATTGACTCAGGTGCATCCTTTCACTTCACTCCCCATAGAGAGTGGTTCTGTGAGTATGATAAATACGATGGTGGTGATGTCTTATTAGGGGATGATAGGAAGGCTAGAACCATTGGTCATGGAAAATTAAAGTTGAAGTTGAAAGGTGGAAGGGTTAGAACACTTTCGGGTGTTTTGTATATTCCTACATTAGCTAGAAATTTGATTTTTGTAAGCAAGTTGGATGATGCAGGTGTAAAAACAGTGTTCGAGAAGGATACCTGCAAGATGGTTTGGGGAGCACTGGTATTGATGCAGGGAGTTCAGACTGGAACTCTGTACAAGCTACAAGGTAGCACTATTGTTGATGGGTGCAACAGTTTTGTGGTTCTTGAAAGTGGAGTAAAAAATCTAGTGGTCTTTGGAGAGAAGACCATGTTGTGGCATCAAAGGCTTGGACATATTGGAGAGAAGGGCCTTCAAATACTTCATGGTAAAGGTA
>APFE030296533.1:0-12160 GCA_000404065.3 Pinus taeda
TAAACTTAAAACCTACTAATACACTATTGCGCAAATTTAAATATCATTTTCCTAAGTTCTCGATTGGTGGTACCATCACTGTTAATGAACATTTGATTGATTTTTCTTACTGATATTACAATATCAGTTCCAATGATAATGATTCTTGCATGTTGATGTTTATAGACTTCTTAGAAAGAAAAGTACCAACTGATTTCTATGAAATTCCACCCAAAGACTTCTCTACTTAGATAGAGCTTTGTTACTGGTTTAAATCTAGTTATGGACAACCTCAAATCCCTATTGATCTCCTTCGAGGATATAATAATGTAAACTCTACAAAAGGTGAGACTATTAAATCATTTGATCTTTGATTCACAAAATTGTATAATCAAATTCTAGAAATCATTGAGCCACAAAATAAAGCTACCATGATGCGCTAGTATAATACTTCGTCTCTAGCTTATCATCACTGGTTAGAGGAGAAAAAATAAAGTAATATGGGGTATTCTTTATAAATATGTTTGGAATATGAAGAACAATTTCATCTCACTGTTCTTCCACTTGAAGACCCAATTAATCAATTTGATATATATTTTGTCCTTCAACTCATGGAAGACATGAGTAATTGTCTAATCTCTTTCAAGAAGAAGGTGGTTTAGAACCTCACAAGGAAGATTCCACTTTGAAAATCATTAGAAACCCTTCCCAAACATATTAATCAATTTCCCTTCTTTCCCAACCATGGTGTAACTTTCCTGAAGACTACCATGATGAAAAAACTTGTGAGGTTAAAAATAATTTACGAGAATTTTTTTTTGGTAAAAGAATTGAGCACATGGTCACAACCTTGGATTGGGTCATTGATAATGAAATAATGGTGACTAAAACAAGGAACACTTTTAGAGTTATAAATACCAATAATTAGCCATCCAAGGAGGCTAAAAGTGGCCACTATCCTTGAGAAACAACAACATTTAAAGAATTTTCTTGAAAGAAAATTTCCTTCACCTATCCATTTCATCGGATCTCACAGAAGAGGATTCTCTTGAAGACAAAGGGTTGGTTGTAAATAATTCTAGATTTTTTTTCAAAAGCCGTCATTTTTATGTATCTATGGAAGTATGTGATAAATTGCTTATTTTCATTTAGTTGATATTGGGTCAGTCCCTAATGTCATGCTTAAAATTTTTATAGAGGAATTCGGTTTATAGTGCTCTGAGGAGAGAACTAAGAATGGTCTACACTAATTCTCAACAAAAGATACCAGTGATATTAAATATTCCATGGTAGTTTTATGTGCTCATCTTGAAATCATAACAACTTATAATATCCAAGTAATGGATGTGTCGGTGAGTAACTATTTGATCATCATTGGTATAGACTGGAAAACTAGAATAGGTTGGTATATGTCAATGTATGGCACTCATATGAACCTTCCTAAAGATGGTAAGAATATTATTATTATAAGGGAAGGAATATTATCACCTTATATTGAGAAATTTCCTCAAATCCATGTAAATTACATCGAAGAAGACTTGGGGGTTTACTCTCTTTTCATTGAGCAAGAATCACTTCCTCCTTCACTTGTCATTCAAAATGATTAAGTCTAGCATATGCACTTTGACGAAACATACTCAAATGAAGGAAATGGTTCCAGAGTAGTGTTGTATTCTCCCCTTGGCAAGATACACCAGTTCACATTTAGACTTGAATTCAAGTGTGTGAATAACATTATTGAGTTCGAGGATTTACTTTTAGGTATTCAACAAGCTCTCAACTTGGGTTGTAAACACAACCCCTTTTGGCGGCTCTTAGATTATTGTCAATCTAATTAAAAGGGTTTATTCTCCTAATAAGTTAATTAAACCAATATAATCAATATACATGGAAAAAAGTTTCATAATTAGTCTCTTTTAACACTACTCATGTTAGCAAGGAAGTAATGCCTTGTTTGATTGCTTAGTTGTATATGCGGCTAGCCCTCAAAAACAACTTCTATCTTAGAGGCCTTATTCTAACTACAATCATTATATCAGCATTATCTACCAAACAATGAAAAGGATTGGCAAATATTTTTGAAGGATGAGAGAATTTTCTCATTTATCCAAGGACAACCTTTTGATAAGAAGAAGATTATTTAACTCAAAGACAATAAGTACTCTAAAGGGATTTTTCCTCTCGAAATTCCGTTTTAACCCAATGATATATCTAACAGTAAATAAATATATGAGGAGGAGTAAAAAAGAAAAATAGGAGAGACTATATCTATGAATATTGGGACTAATAAGAATGTTCAGAGGAAGAAAATAAAAGGTTTACATGGTTTTGATCCTCAAAGACGATAACGATAGACTCTTTTCATACACTACCAAAGGGTCACACCTAAAACCCTATATTGAGGCAGACAAAATATGAAAATAGTTGTTTCATGATATTTTTACACATATAGTCTATGTTACAAGGTTCGTCGAACTTTAACTTAGAGGTTCGAATTTTGATCATCAAACCTCATAGCCAATGACCAAGTCCATATATAAAAACAAACCTAATAGGGAACCTCATGAAAAAATTCGAACTCAAACCAAACTCAAACCGAACCCAATCATTGTCAAACCCAAACTAAACCCAAACCATGTGACATTGCATATAGTTTTATTTCTTTTGGGGTTTTATTAGCTACTATTCACCCTTGAGTATAATGATTGGCTCCCTCGAATTTGTACCCATTTTGTACTAGCAAATTTATATTTACAGAACAGGGGAACATAATGACTAGCTATTGGTATGTTGCATACCATATGATGAGAAATTTGATAGTTGATAAACCTAACGTAGGCAAATCCAATGATCTTTTCACATTATCATACTAAGCACAAAAGTATGGCATGTTTAGTTATAAAAAGAGACTCTTTAAGGAAAAATTAAACCAATAAGCCTTTAAAAACATTTCATCAAGAAACCGTTATAAGTCGATGTACCATGTGACGTCAAACGCGTCACAAAGAATATATGAAGTTTCTTCGATGAATAAGGAAAAAAGTTTGAGAAAAGAGAATTACAATAAAGAGTGCAGTGCACTGAATCTAAATCTAAAGCTGTCACTGTGAATGTGAAGGCTATGAATGGAAAAATAAAAGAACGGTGACTTTCGAAAGAAACGCATTACAGAGAATGCAGCTATATTTAAGCAACATATTTCAAGTTTTGAGGATTTTCCTGGTCAAGTTCCAAGAAGTCTTTGGAAATTAAAAATTCGATCTCGTTTTCGATTGCTTTGACGTCCGGCTTGAACACGCTTTTGAGTTCATTAAAGCATTCATTTAGTAGACGCGAACAATCCAAAACTTTTCTACTCTTCATGATGCGAACTACGCAAGCTTGGATCGCAAGTTTTCTATCAGTCTCTACGCCCATTAACACCTTCTTATTCCCCACCTTTTCTTCTAGAGGTGGTGGAAACGGAATTCGAATCCTCTTCAACTTGCTGCTAAAATTAGGATTCACTTCAAAAGTGTCAGCATCAGATACAACTTTGGTATTTGCAGGTTGTTTCAGAAGAATTTTGTACTTCGAACCCGCGATTGAATGTAGATGTTTGTCAACATGTTTATCATCTGCGAGGTTCAATTCTGATTTAATTTCTGCACGACTCAACTTCTCGTGGTCATTAAATAGCAGCAATATCATTGCTTGATAAGTTGATACGGTCATTTCTATTTCCATTTGGTTGTCAAAGTTGCCTCTGATATTACACGTTCCCAGAGAATATATCCATGTAAGAATACGACGTTCATTTTGTGCAGAATAATAAGCTTTGAATACTTGAACACAGTTGGCAATATCCGAAGGTAGATTGGGTTGGGAAATATATGATTGGGAGATTGGCCAAAATGGAGTGGTCAAGACTTTCACTCTCAGTTCTGTTCCAAGGTTGATATTTCCACTACCAAGATATTCATCAAACACAGATTTTCCCTCACTTGCTACAACCAAATCTTTTATCATGAACTCCATCTTTGATGTATACCGCTTCCCATTTTGTTCCGTCAACTTTGCTATCACCTGCTGCTCTATGCTAAGGTTAAAATTTTCATCGGACAATATTCTAGAGGCTAATTTTTTCCTATAAAGTTCACCAAATATATCTTTATCGGAGATATAGCCAACGAGTTTCACCACCTTTTCAAGCATATTCTCAACATCCCCATCGCTTAGTTTTGCATCGGTCTTTTTCACCTGGCCACCCTTACTAAGTAGATTATCACAAAATATTGCCAGTATTTCGGCAAATGTGCTTCCTCCAACATCATTTTCACATATTGCCTCAAATCCTAGAATCAAACCCTTGCTAATAATAATGTTTTTTTGAAATGCATCTTCAACATATTCCACATACCTGTCTTGGAGTTGAATGAAATTTCCTACCAAAGCATTTGAATCTTCTTCTTCTTCTGCCTGCTTTGCTATTATTCTTCCTTCTGTGGTCACTTGTTGTATTAAACAACTTGCAATTGTGTCCACACCCTTCGATATTTTAGAAAACAGCCTGTACATCCTGGAAAGATCATCTTTCTTGTGGTCTCTCAGCAAGGCGGGACAGCCTTTATGTTCATTTTGTACAAGCTGCGTTAGATAAGGCGAAAGTAGTTCATTTTGTACTATTAGTAATAGTTTCTCTTTGGTGGTGGAGTGCAAATAATGGGAAACCTTCTCCTCCTCTTGTTTTAAACACTCTTCAGCCTTTTTGAGAAAGTCAGGAAAAGAGAAGAGTGAAATCCATAAAGCAGCCTTTGTGGAGTAATAATTTCGAGTATCTTCCAACATCTGTGCTTCAAAATCGTTCTCGTACAAACCCACTCCTGCATCGTCCATTCCAATGTCCACGAAAAAGTTTAAAACGTTTTTCAGCAAAGACCAATCTGCAATTCGTTCTCCCTCACGCTCACTGTGAATGAGCGCCAGCACTGCATTCCTTGCAGTAGCCTTGATTTCATGGTACACATGCTGCCGGAAACACATGAACCCTGCATCTCTGAGAGGAGTCAAATAGTTCATTTTAACAAAGTAACGATCCAAATAACTGAACCACTTTGAAAGCCAGTGTACGATCACCTTATAGTTTTCCCAGCGTTTGACAAGTTGTTTCAAACATCACCTCTCCATCCTTATTCCTGAGATCTGGCAAAATGACACCCACTAGGCATTCTTGTAACCAGTCCTTGTATCTATCATACAGTTGTTGCCTTTGAGAAGGGTTTTTTAGGGCAATGTTGTAACCAATAGTGTAAGTGTCAGCGTGGTCGTCTGCAACAAACAGTTCGGCTTCTGAAAACCCTTCCAAGATCTTTGCCAACCTTAAGAAACGGTTGTATAAAATGTCAAACCCTTGCTCCATCTCTACCGTAATACCAGTTCTTCTCCGCCCTTACACTTTTGGTACTGATTCTGCGCTCAATCGTTCTAGACACCTTTGGTAAGTAGAGGATATTCGATTTAATTGACGTATTGCTATGCCCACGATATCCCTTTATAATCGAAAACTAAGACACAATCACGTCCATTCACATTCAAGAGGGAGACAACATTTCATTTTGTAAGAACGTCGGCCTTTAATTAGTTCAAATGAGAAACTGATATCAGCATTGTATAAATTCATGTTACCATATGATGCATTCTATGATGATATATTTGAATAGATAATTTATAGTCGAGTCAGGATTATCTTGAATGTATTAATATAGTTTATTTATTTTTAAATGGATGGTCAATACACATCAAATTAAGGGATTTACCTATTTGGAGTGAAATTTTATCATTTTATCGTTAACATAATCATATTGATAGAACAGTCCATATATATTTATAGATGGGTGGTTTTAATAGAGTATTTCATATATATTTAATAAAGTATATTAAATATTTATTAATATATCATGAAAGAAATGGTTGACTATGGGTGACTATGGTTACATGTTTTGTAAATGGTTGATATTGTTGATTTTTTTTCTTGCATGAAGAATTATTCTTTTCATCACACAGTGTGATGATCATTTTTTTTCATGGCCATGATGAGAAATTTTTCACCTTGCAAAAATTGATCGTATTTATTCGCGCATAACAATCACTTTTAATAATGTATATGTGCTAGTTGACATCTAACATGCATGAGGAAGATTAGACCTCATTGATGAATGAATCGAGCTCATCAAAGAGCAATTGTGGAAGTTGCTTTCAACATGATTTATCTACCTTATTTCTAATAGCCAATAAGTCTCCCCTCTTGTCGTTGTACCCAAAAACAATTGCAAGTGGAGAATTTGTGTAGATTATAGATAACTTAACAAGTCGACTCATAAGGTTCACTTCCTATCCCCATTCATCGACCAAGTGTTGGATACCTTAGCGAGGGGGAAATATTTCTCTACCCTCAATAGATTTAGCAAATATAACCAAATTCAAATCGCTCCCGAGGATTGTGACAAAACCATGTTGATATGTCCCTCAGTGACATCTTCCTACTTTATTCCTACAACTTTCCAACCAGAAGTAATTGGAATATTTTCTTACTTCATCCATGAATATGTGGAAATTTACGTGGACAATTTTACAACTTATGGTGATGAATTTGATGTAGCTTTGGCTAATGTACATAAATTGTTAATGAGATGTAAGGAATGCCACATAGTCGTCAATAATGAAAAAAATTAATGATGTTAGTTGACGACATCATACTTCATTTAAATGTATAAAATTATATCTAGCAAAAATTAAGGTAGTATTGAATTTTCATCACCATAAGGTAATATTTAACATCATACTTCATCAAATTGTTGGATTCGCAATAATACTAAGAGGGGAGGTGGGTTAGATCAATATAATACAATTTTCAATTAAAAAAAAGTTGGAGGTAGAACATGGATCATAGGATATATGTGGAAACCTATCAGGAAGAAATGAAAAACTTCTTTGGATTGATTTTTCTTTGAGGGAACCAGCCTACTCTTACAATCTTTGTAGGAACCAAAACATAGGGTACACCAATGCTCTCAATCCATCTATGTATTAGCCTACAATAAATAACAATCCCCTCTACTAATTTATAGGTACTAACCTATAGGTACTAACCTATAGGAGACACCAATCCTCTCTACTACTTTGTACGCACCAACCTATAGGAAACACCAATCCCCTCTAATCGATTATCTCCAATCCTTTCTTCTTTGGTCCACTTTCCTCTTCTTCATTTTTTTGTAGTCCCCTACTTCCTCTCTCCAATCTCTAATATTTTGTCCTCCAATTCACTTTTCCCTTCTAAAGTTTTTGCAGCCACCTCATTCCCTCTCATTCATCCATAATTCATTAACCATTCCTTCACTAATGTAATTATTTTTCATTGTATCTTAAATAAAGATCCTACCAACTCTTCTCTTTGTCATTCTCTACACCTTTCAAAAATGAATGATCTTTGACTTTAGTACCATTACGATGTTATTCCCACAATATCCTTTTACATAGAGTACAAAAACATAGTTTCTCTAATCACACATCCTTCCATGAAGGAACAATGTTACCTTAATATTGAAAGAACATCAAATATTCATTACTTGAAATGAGAAATACCTCTACAATCTATATTTTATTAATTAATTATAGTAAGAAATTGATATCAACACCATATAAAAAAAATTCACCACATTTTAATTAATTCAATTCAGACATACGTCTGTAATTCATATCCAAATCCTTCATTTATGTAATAATCCCCTTTAATTCTTCATTTATCCAATAAATGTAAATGAATTTGACAATCACAACATCCAATGAAGTAAGTTGTAGAAACATATTGATGATGTTGGGATATATGTAGATAGGAAGTTAATTGCCGTGGGAATAAATATGAGAGAAAATAATGAATACATTGGACTAACATTAGTAAATATTGTTGACACAAGATTATCTAATACATTTTATATGTCACTTTGCATATAAAAGGTAAAAAAAATGGAACTAATTAGTGTATATCAACCACATTTAGTAATGCGGTTGTGCTAGTTGACACCCTTATCTTCAATAGGAAGGATTAGTAGACTATGGTTGACTATGGCTAAATATCTTCAAGCTATGGGTGAGGAGGTCTATTATGGTCAACATATAGTTGACTATGGATGACCATGCTCGTACATAGCTAACTACAATTGACTATGATAGATTATGATTGACTATGGTTGACTATCATTGATTGTGACTCACCATGTTTGATCATGGTTGATGATGGTTGACTATGGTTTGACCATGATAAGCATGAATGAACATGTTTGATAAATTTGACCATGGTTGATAACATTTTTCTGTGATAGATTATCGCTGTCCATGTTGACAATGGATGGCCATGGTTGACCATGTTTGACCATGAACAACATGGTTCACCATGCTCAACCATTTTAACCATGGTTCACCATAGTTTCCCATCTTGAGCATAATAGATCATGGGTTGACCATTAGTGTTCAAGGTTTTCTATGGTTGAATGGACATGACCATGATTGATCATGGTTGAAAAATGTTGACCATGGTTGACCATTTTGATAATGTTTGGCCATGTATGAGTTTGTTTGACCATAGTTGATCTTGGCCAAACATGGTCGACTATGGTCAATATGATTAACTATGGGTATCCATCGTTGTTCAAGGTTTTCAGCAGTTGCCTATAGATGAATATGGTAAAAAATCGATGACTATGATGCCTAGGTTTTTTAAGGTTGACCATGTTCGACCATATTGTCCATTGTTGACCATAGTTAGCCTTTTTGACAATGCAAACCATTATTAAATATTTTTTGACCATAAATTACTGTGGTTTTTTATCCATATTTATGAAGGAATGAATTGAAATACAATATAAATAGATACACCAAGATACAATGAAACCAAACTTCAATACATTAATAAAAAAGTACCAAAAATTGTTGACATGCAGAATGGAAATAAACTAGCATATGTGATTGTAGCTTATCTTTGAGAAGAGATGCGGCAACTACATGCCTTCTAAACTATGTTACAATGAGTCTTGAAGGCCTATTAATTATTAAAAAATAATGGAAAACCTTAAACATCCAAAAAACCTAACCCTACGAGATGAAGTACCAAAAGTACGTGGGCCCCGTTAGGGTAAATTGATACATCAACTTGTCGGCGTCATAACTTTGGCATAAGATCTATTGTTGATGTGTACGATACCTCACTGGAAGATCTATTTGAGGAATACAACTTTCTTCTACCAGCTATGGGTATGCCCATTTTACAAAAAAAACGTCGTTTGGGGCCTCAAAGTGACTTTAAAAGTTCAAGGCTCGAAAAGTTGCCAAAACTAGTAAATCGTGCTACAATTAAGGAAACTGAAAGAAACAATTGTGGGGATCCAATTGGAATAGGCTGATGTCCACCAATATCCACCTGGATCACCCCCCCCACCTTAGGAAGTAATGGTCCCCATTGCATTGAGTTCCTCCATGAGACGAGGAAACTTATGTTGAACTTTCTCTCTCGTAAGCCACATGCCTTGGTTGAGGAGTTGGATATCTTTGACAACCCGTTACAGTTGGATATTTTGCTGGCGAGTGTTTTTTATCTTCATCTCCATGATTCAATTAGTTGTGGCATGTTCCATGCAGTCTCGGTTTAGCTCTGTTGGTCTGATTTGTTCTCTAATTTTTGATGTGTTTAGTAATGGTGGAAAGTTTGCCCAAAGGAAGTCCACATAGAACACTGGGTGTAAGCCAAGGAGTGGGGGAATGCTAAGCTCAAAAGGATTGTCTCCCATACCCTTGGTGATAGTGTAAGGTCCATATCAGAGTGGTTTTATCTACTGATGGGCTCCAGTAAGGTGTTCTTTCTGCAAATGCAACAGAATTTGTCACCTATTTGAAACTTGTGTGACACCCGATGTTGATGATGTAACTTCTTGTAATTGGAATTGGATTTATCCAAGATGTCATGCACTTGCTAGAAAATATGTTGGATGCGTTTAATAAATCGGGTTGCTTTATCATCCTTGAACTATAGATGTGTGGATCTTGTGTAAATCTAGAACTTGCTTGCAATCCACTAGCATCTAGTAAGTGGTCACAAACTCTGAATCATTCTTTTACATTTGTGGCCATCCAAGGGTCTTGTGGCCATAAGAGTTGAGAACAGTAGTTAGTGCGATAACTGGCAGTCGACTGAGGAAATATACAACATGATTGGTGCTACCCTTCTTGTACTTAATGTTTAAGGGAAATTGTTGAATATATGTAGACCACTTCTCATGGCAATCATTTGTAACTTCCCTTGTGTCTATATAAACTGAAGAGGTCAATGATATGTGTGGATGACTGTCTCATTCCCCAAAATGTAATGTTTCCATTTTTGGAAATACTACATGATAGAGTACATCTCTTTATCATAAGTGTGGTACTTCTGAATTGTATTGGAAAGTATATCATTGTGATATGTCATGGGATGCCCTTACTAGTTGATAACTACACCAATAACATATTAAGAGGAATCCATCTCGATTTCGAATGGCTATTGCAGGTTTGGCAATGTGAGTATAGGTGTAGATTAGGGGCGGTGCTTCAGTTCAGTGAATGCCTTATGTTGGGACTTGAACCAAGAAAAAATTGCTTTCACTCTACCCTTTGTAACTTGACTCAAAGGCTAAGTGATATGGGAGAATTCCAACACAAGCCTTTCATAAAAATTGGTAAGGACCAAAAAGTTGCAATACTCTATTAGAGTGGTTAGGGTTAGTCAACCTAGAATGAATTGGATCTTAGCCAGATCCACATTCACGCCTTTCTCATCCATGACATAGCCTAGATATTGGACCTGACCCATGCCAAAGGTGCATTTCTCTAGGTTGGCGAATAGTTTGTGTAGTCGTACGCTTTGAAGGACCCGTTGAATGTGTTGCAAGTGATCCTTCCAACTCTTGCTAAAGATAAGAATGGTGTCTAGATATACAGCCACAAATCAGTTGATGAGGGCTGCAAGATGTCATCCATCAACATCATAAAATTTGCAGGTGCATTTATCAACCTGAAAGGCATGACAAACCATTCAAAAAGGCCCTCCTTTGATTTGAAAGTGGTCTTCCATGCATCTATGGGATCTATTGGAACCTAGTGATAATCAAACTTAAAATTGATCTTACTGAAATACTTTCCCCCCTTGAGCTGGTCAAGAACGTCATCAATCCATGGGATTGGATACCTATTCCTGACAGTGATTTTGTTCACTGCCTGATAGAGCCTCTAGGTCACATCCTCCTTTTGTACAAATATAATCAGGCTCCCACAAGGTGATGAACTTGGTCGGGTGTGACCTTTTTGTAGCAGCTCTTGGATCTGCCACTTGATCTCTTCATTTTTAGAATGGAGTGGCAGTATATCGATCCATTGGGTAGAGGTGATATAGGGATTAGATCAATTGAATGATTAACCTAAAAGTGTGAGAGAACCCCTATGGGTGAGGAGAAGATGTCCCTGTATTCTTCCATGACCTTATCCACCTACTTCTGCTGCATGGAGGAAACTTTCTTAGGGTCCATGGATGTGACCATGATCTTCCCCTTACTTTAAGAATGAATAAAAAAGAAATAAAAAATTCTCGGTCTCGGAGATGATCTTACTACATTTCTTAGCGGAGATCAAAGAGATTGTGGAAGGCGGGACTACCTCTGATATCTTGCATAACTTATTTCCCAAAGTAATAATATCAGTGCAAGGCCTAAAATCATACACAACATGATGCTTCCACAAGTATGGCTAACTTAATAATACATCACAAACATCAAGAGGAACAACATCACACAATACCTCATCCGTGTAGCGCTTGTTGTAGGGAATATGACACTGCTGGCTGACATGGAGATATCGTCCTTGATGAAGTCACCATGTGGTGTATGGTTGTGGGTGTGGTGTGGTTAGTAGGCCCAACTGATTCATGTCCTCTACTAAAATGAGGTTCTTTTGGATTTCGTTGTTGAAAATGAACTACAATGACGAATTCTTCACCAACATCTGTGAGTGGAAGAGACACTCCCCCTCGTTTGGATTTTTGGGCTCAATATTTTGGACCTTAGTGGTGGCAACAGTGGCTCTAGATTCTGTGTCAATAATCTACTTCCCCTTGTTACTC
>APFE030296535.1:0-53186 GCA_000404065.3 Pinus taeda
AGTGGGAGAGGATTAACGAGTTGGAAGTTGAAGACCCAGAAGATATGATACAATTTTCAGCAGAAGACTTAACATGGACAGAGATTGAGGGGGACCAAGTTGCAATTATTCCATATTGTTGACTTGATGATTTCATAAGTGGAGAGGAATCAAATGAAAGTGCACCCACTCAATTTCTTCTTAAGAATCATCGAAGTAACAAAATAGAGGATATCAAACACACCAATTACCCAACATTCCTGGAGTAGAGTGTGTGAGTCTCTATATGCTTTTTCAAGATACGTATAATTTTTTCAATATGCATAAATATTATATCTAATTTGTAGTAATTTTTTGACGTACAGTTATTGGTGTTCATATCGTCCACAGTCGACAAGGAGAATTAGGAGTGCATCATCAGATCCAAAGACAAACCGCAATCGACATGAAAGTATTAAAGTTGGTTGCCAATGTCACTTTTTTGTGCGACGACTTCAAATGAGACCAGATGATGCTGTAATAATATATACTGCATGTAGACATATTGATAAATCCAATGTTATTTGTCATGGGACAGATGCAATCGGTAGGTCCATGAGATTCAATTATGCACCACATTTAAGTAGGGATATGCGATCTAGTGTCCAACATTTCATTAAAAGAGGTTTTAATGTTACAATGATATGGGACAAGTTCATCTCTGATGTGAAGGATGGATCTGGTGAGTTATACATAGGGATACCTCGAGATACATGCATGACAAAAAAAGATATAAGTAACATTTACAATGATATCATAAGGCTAGAGTATGTTAAAGATCAAAGTGATCCAAAGAGTGTAGAGTGCTGGTATAAGGAAAACCCAGAGAGTTTTTTCTTCTACCAAAAACAAGATCTTGTTGAAAATATCCCTTTTATCATAGGCATACAAACAAAGTGGATGTGTTCAATGATGCTGAAATACTCTCATAATAATATTATCTCAATGGATTCAACCTTTAGTACAAATAAAACCTTTAGAACAAATAAGTACGGGGTGAGTACATATTTATCCTAAATCTGATTCATTTATTTAACCTCATATTAATGCATGTATCTTATATAAATATAATTATGCACATTTTTTGTAATGCAGTATCAACTTTACACCTTAATGGTTTTTAACAAACATCACAACGGGGTTCCAATAGCTTGGGTGATATCATTAAGCAATACTATAGTTGATCTTTCTAAATGGATGTTGGCCTTATTTGCAATTGGAAATGAAGAGCGACCAGATTGGCATGTTCTTGCCTTCATCACAGATGATGCTACTGCCAAAATTGAAGCGTTGAGGTGATGTGTTTATTATTTTTATAAGAGGCATAAAAAATATTGTTAATCTATAATCTCTCTAAAAATTATGTTATTGCACGTCTTCAATCAAGTTCAAAGTATTATTATGTGTGTGGCATGTTCATCGTGCATGGTTGAAGAATGTTGGAAACAAGTTCCAAGGAAGGGAAAACCAAATACACATTTTTCGTGGTTTAGGAGAAATCATGCACACGTGTAAAGATGATGAATCTGTGAAAAAGAAAGTTGAAAGCTTATTTGAAGAATTCAGTGAACAAAAATGCTTTTTGGAATATTTTAGAAATACTTGGTTAGCCAACAACAAAATATGTAAGCTTCTTATTGGTGGTTCTAATGACTCTATTTTCATGTCATATGTATACTTATTAATATATAACTAATAAATTTATTTCTACAGATATGTGGGCAAAAGAATACATAAATTTTCCACATTCAAATCAAAATACGAATAATGCCATTGAATCTTACCATCGGCATATCAAGGAAAGGTACCTATGTGAGAAGAACAATGAATGCCATAGAAGAGTTGATTGGTTAATTTATGTTTTGTTGACAAAGGTTGTATTATATTACAATCATATGCACCATTTAAAAGAAGTTGTTTTTGTACGACCCAAAAAAATACAGGAACAATTTAATTCATCCAAGTGTAGAGCTAAGAAAATCCCAAATGAAGATGGTGTCCCTAATGAAAAGAGTAATGATTATTGGGTTGGTAGCCAAAATAAGGATACTCGTGACATTTGGTACAATGTCATATATAAGGGTTCTATTCTACACTTCTGCAATTGCAATTGGGCTTGAATGGAAATATCTGTAAACATGTATTGAAAATTGAGATGTTAGTGAGTAACACTATTTTTGATGAAAATGTAGCACCTGGTGTCACTGATCCCACTACAGAAAGGCATATAATTTTATTTGATTTGAAAGAAACACCTGTATTGAGCCCAGAAATCCAAACAGAGCTTTTGCCATGCTTTGATTTTCCTCCCAATCTAAATTATCATAATGAAACAAGCATTGATAATTTAGAGAATTTCTCATACAATGTTGAATCAACCAATGTACTACAAGATAGTGCATTCTCTGAAGATGATGAGATGAAACATGTTAACTCATCAACTCATGAGAAATTGAGATCCATAATACCTACAAATGTGGAACAGGCATATGCATTGAGCAACTTGGTAGACAAAGCATGTCAAGAATACAACAAATTGTTTTTCAATACTATAACTCCATCCAAGATCACTACCAAGAGAAAACATAGTTTCTTGAGTCCAGTAAATAAAAAGAGGCGATGTGGTCGCAAGTCAAAATCAGGGACAAATAAACTACAATTTGAAGGGTTGGATGAGTTCATGCAAGGAAAAAAAGAATGGATGAACAATTGGAGTCATCTTCTCAAAAACAAAGAAATGTGGACCATGTGCCTAAGATAATGCAAGATTCTATTATACCCAATATCGATATGGAAATTTCATGCTATGCATTGTTTTACGTTAAATGTGATATATTATCATGTTCAACACATTTGCATAACTATATGAACTATTTTTATTGTTACAGCTGAGGGATCTACATCTCACAACATTCCAAATTGTCGAATTCGTTTATTTGATGAACATGCTATTGAAAAAAAATCTAGCATTGGGAACACTGCATCAACCATTAACATCCCAATATCCTCCCCAAGGGTGCTCCCCCTATTGTCGAACCAATTAGGATGTATCATCACCTACACCCACCACCTTTTTCCTCCATAAATTCCTCCATGCCTATAACCACCTCTGTAATACCTTCCAAATTCTCACCCCTACCCTTCAGTCATCCACCATTCTCATTTTTTCAATCGTCAACCCTTAACATTCCAATTTCCCCCCTAGGTTAATCCCCCAGCCTACAGTGATTCCCACTATCGTACAACCGGTGGGGGTGTACCATCGCCCACACCCACTACCTTTTCCCTATTTCACATCCACCATCCGTTTATCGAGCACTCCTGAACCATGCCTATATCTGTCGCCAAGTGCTCCACCATCTACCCAGGAAGGGTTGTCTTCTCCATTGCCTCAAATCCTCACGGTGAGAATGAGTATTTGATCAAAATATTATCATGAATTAATGAAATTGATTATATGCCTTTCAATTTTTACAACTAATTGATTATTGTAATTTTTGTAGAGATATCAATTTGGAAATCCACTTGGGATTGTAAGAGGGACGAGGGTGACTTATAGACCCATACTTTAGATCGATCATGATGTTGTTTTTCTATTATGTCATTTATGGGCATGAGATTCCATTATCTATGTTGGAAATGGAGTTCTATTTTGTAAAAAAAGACATGTATATTTAGACCTATTTTGAATAAAAATACATAAATTTATACTTGTGTTTATGACAACATCTTCATTGAATTTTAAATCCCTATGTGGATGCAATGTTATATTCTATCAATGTTACATTACTTTTGATGAATGTAGTTGTAACATATTTTGCTTTTATTATTTACAAATTATCAAGTTTAAAAGTTAAGTTACTTTTATATTTATATCTTATTTGATGTTGCATGCATGGATGAACATATCATTACGATATACTAAAAGTTTCACATATACAAAAGCTTCACATATACTAAAGATATACGCATATACAAAAGTTGCGCACATATACAGAAGTTATGCGTATTTACGGAAGATTTGAACATATATAAGAAAGTTACATATATACGAAAAATATGCGAATATACGAAAGTTGCGCATATACAGTAGATGCACATGTACAATATACGAAAGTTGCACATATATGAATGATATGCGCATATATTGCGTATATGCACAATTTCTGTATATGCGTAATTTCTGTATATGGAATTTGCTCATATACGAAAGTTTTGTATATACGGATGATATGAGTGAATATCTTCCGTATATCCCTAACTTTACTATATGTGCATATCTTCCGTATATGCACGTCGTTTATATATCTGCCTCGTATATGCGCAAATTCTATATACAAAAATTGCGCATATACAGAAATTGTGCATATACAGAAGATATGCGCATATCTTCCGTATATGCACAATTTCTGTATATGGAATTTGCGCATATACGATACAGATACATAAACGACGTGCATATAGAGAAGATATTGACATATAGGAAAGTTAGGGATATAAGGAAGATATGCGCATATCTTTTGTATATGCACAATTTCTATATATGCGGATATCTTCCGTATATGCGCATATCTTTGTTCATGTATCTGCATCGTATATGCGCAAATTCCATATATAGGAATTACGTATATATAGAAATTGTGCATTTACAAAAGATATACGCATATCTTCTGTATATGCACAATTTCCGCATATGCGTAATTCCTGTATATGGAATTTGCGCATATACGATGCAGATACATAAACGATGTGCATATACAAAAGATATGCCCATATAAGAAAGTTAGGGATATACGGAAGATATGCGCATATCTTCTGTATATGCACAATTTCCGTATATTCGCATATCTTCCGTATATGCACAATTTCCGTATATGGAATTTGTGCAGATACGATGCAGATACATAAACAACGTGCATATACGGAAAATATGTACATATAGGAAAGTTATGGATATACATAAAATATGCGCATATCTTCCGTACATGCGCAATTTCTGTATATGCGCATATCTTCCTTATATGTGAAATTTTTGTATGCAAAATTTGTGCATATACGATGTAGATACATGAATGAATATATGTATAAATTCCATATACAGAAATTGTGCATATACGGAAGATATGCGCATATACGAAAATTGTGCATATACGGAAGATATGCGCATATCTTCTGTATATCCCTAAATTTCTTATATGTGCATATTTTCTGTATATGTACGTCGTTTATGTATTTGCATCATATATGCGTAAATTCCATATACAGAAATTGTGCATATACGGAAATGGTGCATATACGGAAGATATGCGCATATCTTCCGTATATGCACAATTTCCGTATATGCACAATTTCTGTATATGGAATTTGTGCATATATGATGCAAATACATAAACGACGTACATATACAGAAAATATGCACATATAAGAAATTTAGGGATATACAGAAGATATGCACATATCTTATGTATATGCACAATTTCCGTATATGCGCATATTTTCCATCTATGCACAATTTTTGTATATGTGCATAGAAGATAAAGAAAGTTAGATATATATGGAAGATATGTGCATATCTTCCATATATGCATACACGGAAGATATGCACATATAAGAAATTTACGCATATACGGAAAATATGTGGATATCTTCCATATATATGCAGTTTCCTTATATGTGCATATCTTCCATATATGCGCAACTTCCGTATATTCGCATATCTTCCGTATATGCGTAAACTTCTTATATGTGGATATTTTCTACGTATGCATATACGGAAGATATGCATGTACGGAAATTGTGCATATATGGAAGATATGCGCATATCTTTCGTATATCCCTAACTTTATTACATGTGCATATCTTCTGTATATGCATGTCGTTATTATATCTGCATCGTATATGTGCAAATTCCATTTACAGAAATTGCGCGTATACAGAAATTATACATATCTTCCGTATATGCACAGTTTTGTGTATATGGAATTTTCGCATATACGATGCATATACATAAACGACGTGCATGTATGGAAGATATGTACATATAATAAATTTAGGGATATACGAAAGATATGTGCATATCTTCCATATATGCACAATTTCCGCATATGCGCATATCTTCCGTATATGCATATATCTTCGTTCATGTATCTACGTCGTAGATGCGGAAATTTCATAGAAATTGTGCATATTGTGTACATGCGTAACTTTTGTATATGGAATTTGCGCATATACAATGTAGATACATTAACGAAGATATGTGCATATACGGAAGATATGCGCATATGCGGAAATTGTGCATATACGGAAGATATGTGCATATCTTTCATATATGCACGTTGCTTATGTATCTGCATCGTATATGTGCAAATTCCGTATACAGAAATTGCGCATATATCGAAATTGTGTATATAGGGAAGCTATGCGCATATCTTTTGTATATGCACAATTTCCGTATATGCGCAATTTCTGTTTATGGAATTTGTGCATATACGGTGCAGATACATGAAGAAAGATATATACAAATTCTAGATAAAGAAATTGCGCATGTACGGAACTTGTGCATATACGGAAGATATGCGCATATACGGAAATTGTGCATATACAGAAGATATGCGCATATACGGAAATTGTGCATATACTGAAGATATGCGCATATCTTCTGTATATCCCTAAGTTTCTTATATATGCATATCTTCCGTATATGCACGTCGTTTATGTATCTGCATCGTATATGTACAAATTCCATATACAAAAATTGTACATATACGGAAATTGTGCATATACGGAAGATATGCGCAAATTCCATATATAGAAATTGCGCATATATGGAAATTGTCCATATACGGAAGATATGCGCATATCTTCCATATGTGTAGAATTTTCGTATATGCACAATTTCTGTATATAAAATTTACGCATATACGATGCAGATACATAACGACGTGCATATACGGAAGATATGTGCATATCTTCCATATATGAACAATTTCCGTATATGCAAAATTTTCATATATGCGCATAGAAGATAAAAAAAGTTAGAGATACACTGAAGATATGCGTATATATTTCGTATATTCATACACGAAAGATATGGACATACAACAAATTTACGCATATACTGAAGATATGTAGATATCTTCCGTATATGCACAATTTCCGTATATGCGTATATCTTCCGTATATGCACAACTTTTGTATATTCTCATATCTTCTATGTATGCATAAATTTCTTATATGTGCATATCTTCTGTGTATGAATATACGGAAGATATGCATATACGGAAGATATGCGTATATACAGAAATTGTACATATACAGAAGATATGCGCATATCTTCCATATATTTCTAACTTTATTATATGTACATATTTTCCGCATATGCACGTCGTTTATGTATCTGCATCGTATATGTGCAAATTCCATATACAGAAATTGCACATATATGGAAACTGTACATATACGGAAGATATGCGCATATTTTCCGTATATGGACAATTTTTGTATGTGCGCAATTTCTGTATATGGAATTTGCACATATACGATGCAGATATATAAAAGACGTGCATATGTGGAAGATAACTTTCATATAAGAAAGTTAGGGATATACAAAAGATATGCGCATATCTTCCTTATATGCACAATTTCCGTATATGCGCATATCTTCAGTATATGCACATATCTTTGTTCATGTATCTACATCGTATATGCGCAAATTCCATATACAGAAATTGGGTATATACAGAATATGCACAATTTCTGTATATGGAATTTGCGCATATACAATATAGATACATGAATGAAGATATGTCCATATACGGAAAATATGCGCATATACTGAAATTGTGCTTATCCGGAAGATATGCGCATATCTTCCGTATATCCCTAACTTTCTTATATGTGCATATCTTCAACATATGCACGTCGTTTATGTATCTTCATCGTATCTGCGCGAATTCCATATACAAAAATTGCGCATATACGAAAATTGTGGATATATGGAAAATATACGCATATACGAAAATTGTACATATATGGAAAATATGCGCATATCTTTCGTATATGCACAATTCCTGTATATGCGCAATTTCTTTATATGGAATTTGCGCAAATACAATGCAGATACATATATGACGTACATATAGGAAAGTTAGAGATATACAGAAGATATGCGCATATATGGAAATTGTGAATATACGAAAGATATCCACATATCTTCTGTATATACGTAAATTTCTTATATGTGCATATCTTCTGTGTATGCATATACGGAAGATATGTGCATTTCCTCCATATATCTCTAACTTTCTTTATCTTCTATGCACATGTACGAAAATTGTACATATATGGAAGATATGCGCATATATGGAAATTGTGCATATACGGAAGATATGTCAATATCTTCTGTATATGCATATCTTCTATATATACACAATTTCCACATATGCGCATATATTCTGTATATGCACATCGTTTATGGATCTGCATCATATATGTGTAAATTCCGTATATAGAAATTGCACAATTTTCATATATGTGTAATTTTTGTATATGGAATTTGCATATACACGATGCAGATACATAAACGACGTGCATATACGGAAGATATGCACATATAGGAAAGTTAGGGATATACAGAAGATATGTGCAAATCTTTCGTATATGCACAATTTCTGTATATGCGCATTGTTAGAGCCTAAATCTGCCTTAGGCTGAAGGAAGGCAAAATTCAGGGTAACCACAAACCACGCTCAGTCTTGTAGCTAACCCTACCAGAATAGGAGAGAGCTCTCTCCAGGTCACGCTCAGTGAGAGAAAATCAATGGGGCTAGAGGTGACCGAAATAGGAAACTGATTTTAGGCTAGTAAACAGATATGAAAGAGGTAATTTGATGAATGACTGAGTTTTCTGGGTTGTATGGGGACAAAAGACAGCATGAGCTGAGTAATTAAATCAGAGACACAGATTGTTTCTTGAGGCACGATAGGCAGTAAGTTTAGCAATCAAATTCGAATAATATGGAGTGGAAAGACTGTATGAGAATCTGAAAAGGGCATGGTTATGAATCATTTTCAAACAGAAGAGGAACACAGAACATTAATGCTTTCCTAAGGCAGAGCAACTAACTGGATTCTGCCTCTCATACTTAAAAAGCATTCAACTGGAAATGAAATATGAATGAACTGCAAAACATTACAAGTTACATATGAAACAGAAAGAAGAAACAAATTGCTAAACTCACACCACATGAGTCTCCTGAATCAGAGCTATATCATTTCATTAAAATCTCTGCCAAAACTGTACAATGCAAGTGCTGGGTTTTTCCTCCACACTGTTCCCAGAAATTCCAACCCAACCAACCCTTTGCCAATAGTTTTGCATATAATAAATAGATTATGCCATTGGGAAATAGAACAACCAAGAGTTGGGGAGTTTTTCAAATGATTACAAACTGGAAATGGAAAGCCAACCATTGGTTACAGGTGCAGCATTACAAAAATGACAAATGGCTTAGGTGACTGTTTGCCTTTCTTTGCCACTTAGATAGAAGCCAACCTTTAGCGAAAATACTCTTTAAACATTGCCTTAGTTGCCGAGAAAAATATAGTGCAAATGAACGGGCCCACTTGGAAAAGGTCACGAATTGAAATGTCGCGGAGCGGAAGTGATTTTGGCCCTTTGTTCTATATGTGTCGTGCCCAAATCTATAAGTGTTGCGGCACTTTGGAGGCGATTTTAAAGTACTTTCTGAAGTCCAAATTGTGCCCAAGTGTGCTTGATAGAAATCCCTACCTGTCTACTTTCCAACCCAACTGGAATTTCTAAATTTAGTGCTCATTTCCCCCTCCAAAACTTCAATCTCCCAAGACTGCTTCCTGTGTGTCAAAATAGGGGCAGAGAGGTCATTTTTTGAGTGTTTTTTACCTCCTGGGGACTCAATACTTGCCCAACCTTCTTAGCCATGCACCAACAGTCATGATTTTTCATGATGAATACAAAAATGCAAACCATTTGTGATTTGGAGCTTTCAATCCTAAGTGTCGCGTCAGTGGCGTGACGCACAGGGAGAAAAACCCTATTTTGTGCCCAAAAAATTGTCACGTGACTAAAATTGTCCCAAATTTTTCGAAATTCGGGCTGGAGGTTCCCTATGAGGTGCTATGCTGGGCCACAGAGGCTTCAACCAAGATTCGTAGCCGATCTTGCTCTTTTTTCCTCTTTTTTCTTTGTGTCGCTCTCCTCAATTTCGCCTTCAAACTCTTTATCCGAGCCTTTGAACTCATGTTCCATGCCCTGTAGAGATAAACCATCCACCTCAATATGGTTTTGTCCTTGTCAGCCTTCTCTAGCAGTCTCTCAAGGTGGATGTTGATCTGCTCGAGCCAAGACTCTCGGTCATTGTGAAGATGGAGAACAAAAAGTCTAGCAAGCTCATGGTGCTATTTCACTCTTTCCACCATCTCACAAAACTAGTAGCAAGACTGATGTCTAAAACATGCTACTGCAAGAGGACAAGCCAATAACTCTGTGAGTGTAGTGGGATCCTCTCAGATGTGTTTTCCTCCCTTATGTGGTCTTCTTGATGCATGAATTTCTTGGGAGGAATCACTCACTGTTTCCTCATCCCTTTCATAAGCTAAATCAGTTTCTATATTTGCCACTGTTTGATGTTCAATGATGAGTATGAATAGATTTTATATCAAGAATAGGTGTTTACTATTTGACGAATGGAATTGATGAGTGGGACCGTGAATGAGGGATTTTGTGCTAACTATAGGGTTAAAAGGGAGTGATATGGTTTGGGGAATGAGGATTAGGGTTTAGGGTAATAATGGGAATATGTTGTTAGGGTTTAGGATTTTAGGGATAGGGGGCAGAATGAATTTGAATGAGAGAGGGGTAAGGGATATGAAATGAGGGGAGTGTAGTGAAGGAATGTGAAAATGATTGCAGAAAGAAAACAACAACAATGACAACTTTTGAAAACCCTAAATAGTTTTTCAGGACACTGTGCAACAAGCTAGGGTTTGTCTTTTCACCTATTTACACAACATCAAGGAGGATGAAAATTCTTACAATGGCACTTAGGGATGATTTACTTACTTGGAAGAATGAAGTATTTTCAATTTGGGGGAAGATTTCAATGAAATTCAGGCCTTTTAGCCCTATGCGCTGCGCCATTTTGCATGAGCCTTTTGGAGGCCTTCCCAATGTCCAAATTGGATGAAGGATATCTCGTTGGAAAGGTCGTTGAGTCTGCTTTCTAACCCAATGAGAAGTTGTCAATTTGGAGTTGATTTGACCTGTCAAAAATCAAGTCTCCCAAGACTGGGCAAAATGTGTGAAATGAAGCTGCCTTAAGGGAGAGTGTTGTTGCAGTCAACATTTGAAGGTATTCCTCAACTCCAAATTGAGCTCATGGTAGCTCATTGGAAAGCTCTTTGTGTCTAGTTATCATTTTTCGCATCAAGAAAGTCATTTGGCCAATGAAGCTAGGAGAAAACTTGATTTGCACAAGGTCACTTTAGAGATGCATCAATTCTCCCGATACAATTGCATTTTTGACATTTCTCTAAAATCATGACACCTGTGTAAAATGTGAAGGAGGTTTTTCTTCTTTGGCATATTTTTGACAAAAACCTCTCTCAGTTGTCCAACATTCATATTTTCTTTCTCAGAAACATCATTTGAGTGAATTATTGAACCTTCATCTCGCCTGCAAGTATTATTGAAGCACTTTGAGAACAACAATTTGCGAACTATAGACCTAATGACTCAAATGAGTCTTGTCCATTAAAAGATCAAACATGGACTGTCATGGATTTTAATAACTTTGATGAAAAGACCTAAGCCAGCAGGTACAAGACATCAGGGGAATGAACTGACAAGACCCTTCCGTCAGATTATGGCATGCCTCTGGCGGAATGCAGCTGAGTCAATGGAGCGAGACACCTAAAACTGAGATGCAGAAAGAGTTTTGATCTCTGACGGAAGACTGACAAGACCAACTCTAGCATGCGCATATACGAAAATTGTGCATATACAGAAAATATGGGCATATCTTCCGTATATGCACAATTTCCGTATATGTGCAATTTCTGTATATGGAATTTTCACATATACTATGAAGATACATAAATGACGTGCATATACGGAAGATATGTACATATAAGAAACTAAGGGATATACGGAAGATATGTGCATATCTTCCATATATGAACAATTTTCGTATATGTGCATATCTTCTATATATGCACAATTTCTGTATATGCACATAGAAGATAAAGAAAGTTAGAGATATACAGAAGATATGCGCATATCTTTCATATATGCATACATGGAAGGTATGCACATATAAGAAATTTATGCATATATGGAAAATATGTGGATATCTTCCGTATATGCACAATTTCCTTATATGCGCATATCTTTCGTATATGCGCAACTTCCGTATATTTGCATATCTTCCATATATGCATAAATTTCTTATATGTGCATATCTTCCGTGTATGGATATACAGAAGATATGCATATACAAAAATTGTGCATATACGGAAGATATGGGCATATCTTTCGTATATCCCTAACTTTATTATATGTGCATATCTTCCATATATGCACGTCGATTATGTGTGTGCATCGTATATGCACAAATTCCATATAATGAAATTGCGCGTATACGAAAATTGTGCATATACGAAAGATACGCATGTATCTTTTGTATATGCACAATTTCCGTATATGCGCAATTTTTATATATGGAATTTGCGCATATACGATACAGACACATAAATGATGTGCATATACGGAAGATATGCACATATCTTCTATATTTGCACAATTTCCATATATGCGAAATCTCTATATATGAAATTTGCAAATATACGATGTAGATACATAGACAAAGATATATACAAATTCTATATACAGAAATTGCGCATATACAGAAATTGTGCATATACTGAAGATATGCGCATATACGGAAATTGTGCATATACGGAATATATGAGAATATCTTCTGTATATCCCTAACTTTTCTATATGTGCATATCTTCCGTATAAGCACGTCGTTTATGTATATGCATCGTATATGCACAAATTCCATATACAAAAATTGCGCATATATGGGAGATATGCGCATATTTTCCGTATATGCACAATTTCCGTATATCCATAATTTTTGTATATGGAATTTGTGCATATACAATGCAGATACATAAATAACGTGCATATATGAAAGATATGCACATATGTGCATATACGATGAAGATACATAAACGACATGCATATACAGAATATATGCACATATAAGAAAGTTAGGGATATACGGAAGATATGCGCATATCTTCCGTATATGCAGAATTTTCGTATATGCGCATATCTTCTGTACATGCACAATTTCCATATATGTGCATAGAAGATAAAGAAGTTTAGAGATATATGGAAGATATGCGCATATATTTCGTATATGCATACACGGAAGATATGCACATATGAAAAATTTATGCATATACGAAATATATATGGATATCTTCAATATATGCGCACATTTTCCGTATATGCACAACTTCCATAGATTCGCATATCTTCTGTATATGTGTAAATTTCTTATATGTGCATATCTTTTGTGTGCGCATGTACAGAAGATATGCGCATATACGGAAATTGTGCATATATGGAATATATGCGCATATCTTCCGTATATCCCTAACTTTATTATATGTGTATATCTTCCATATATGCACATCGTTTATGTGTATGCATCGTGTATGCGCAAATTTCATATACAAAAGTTGTGCATATACGGAAATTGTGCTTATATGGAAGGTATGAGCATATCTTCCATATTTGCACAATTTCTGTATATGCGGAACTTTTGTATATGGAATTTGCGCATATACGATGCAGATACATAAACAACATGCATATGCGGAGGATATGCACATATAGGAAAGTTATGAATATACAAAATATATGCGCATATCTTCTGTATATGCACAATTTCCATATATGCGCATATCTTCCGTATATGCACATATCTTCCGTATATGCACATATCTTCGTTCATATATCTACATAGTATCTGTGCAAATTCCATATACAGAAATTGCGCATATACGGAATATGCGCAATTTCTATATACGGAGTTTGCGCATATACGATGTAGATACATATATGGAATATATGCGCATATACCGAAAATATGGGCATATACAAAAATCGTGCATATACAGAAGATATGCACATATCTTCCGTATATCCCTAACTTTCCTATATGTGCATATCTTTCGGATACACACATCGTTTATATATCTGCATCGTATATGCGCAAATTCCATATATAGAAATTCCGCATATACGGAAATTTTGCATATACGCAAAATATTCGCATATTTTACATATATGCACAATTTCCGTATATGCACAATTTCTGTATATAGGATTCGCCCATATACGATGCAAATACATAAATGACGTGCATATGCGTAAGATATGTACATATAGGAAAGTTAGGGAAATACGGAATATCTGCGCATATACAGAAATTGTGAATATACGGAAGATATCCACATAACTTCCGTATATGCGTGAATTTCTTATATGTGCATCTCTTCCGTGTACGCATATATGGAAGATATGCGCATATCTCCCAGATATATCTAACTTTCTTTATCTTCTATGCGCATATACGGAAATTCTGCATATACGAAAGATATGCGCATATCTTCCGTATATGCACAATTTCTATATATACGCATATCATCCGTATATGCACGTCGTTTATGTATCTACATCGTATCTGCGTAAATTCCATATACAAAAATTGCACAATTTCCGTATATGCGCAATTTCTGTATATAAAATTTGTACATATACGATGTAGATACATAAACAACGTGCATATACAGAAGAGATACACATACAAGAATGTTAGGGATATACGGAAGATATGCGCATATCTTCCATATATGCACAATTTCCGTATATGCACATATCTTCCATATATGCACATATTTTTGTTCATGTATCTACATCGTATATGTGCAAATTCCATATACAGAAATTGCGCATATAATGGAATTTCCCCATATATGATGTAGGTACATAAACGAAGATATGTGCATATATGGAAGATAAGCGCATATATAGAAATTGTGCATATATGGAAGATATGCGGATATATTCCGTATATCCCTTATTTTCCTATATGTGCATATCTTTCTTATATGCACGTCGTTTATATATTTACATCGTATATGCGCAAATTGCATATACAGAAATTGTGAATATATGGAAATTGTGCATATACGAAATATATGCGCATATCTTTCGTATATGCACAATTTCCGTATATGCTCAATTTTTGTATATGGAATTTACGCATATACAATGCAAATACATAAACATCGTCTATATACGGAATATATGTACATATAGGAAGGCTAGGGATATACGAAAGATATGCGCATATACAGAAATTGGGCATATACAGAAGATATCCACATATCTTCTGTATATGCGTAAATTTCTTATATGTTCATATCTTCCGTGTATGCATATACGGAAGATATGTGTCTATTTTCTGTATATATCTAACTTTCTTTATCTTCTATGCGCATATATCGACATTGTGCATATATGGAAGATATGTGCATATACGGAAATTGTGCATATATAAAAGATATGTGCATATCTTATGTATATGCGCATATCCTACGTATATGCACACCGTTTATGTATCTACATTGTATATGCACAAATTCCATATACAGAAATTGTGCATATACGGAAATTGTGCATATACGAAAGGTATGTGCATATCTTCCGTATATGCACAATTTCCGTATATGCGTAATTTTTGTATATGGAATTTGTGCATATACGATGTAGATACATAAACGACGTGCATATACGAAAGATATAAACATATAAGAAAGTTAGGGATATACGGAAGATATGCACATATTTTGTATATGAAAAATTTTCGTATATGCGCATATCTTTCATATATGCAAAATTTCTGTCTATGCGCATAGAAAGTAAAAAAAGTTAGAGATATACGAAAGATATGCATATATCTTCCGTCTATGCATACACGGAAGATATGCACATATAAGAAATTTAAACATATATGGAAAATATGTGGATATCTTCCATATATGCACAATTTCCGTTTATGCGCCTATCTTCCCTATATACACAACTTCCGTGTATTCCCATATCTTCCATATATTCGTAAATTTTTATATATGCATATCTTTTGTGTATGCATATACGAGAGATGCATATACAGAAATTGTGCATATACAAAAGATATGCGCATACCTTTCGTATATCCTTAACTTTATTATATGTGCATATCTTCCGTATATGTACGTCGTTTATGTATCTGTATCATATATGCGCAAATTCCATATACAGAAAAGACGCGTATATGGAAATTATGCATATACGGATATGCACAATTTCCATATACGTGTCATTTATGTATATGGAATTTGCGCATATACGATGCAGATACATAAACGACGTGCATGTACGGAAGATATGCACATATAATAAAGTTAGGAATATACGGAAGATATGCGCATATCTTCCATATATGTACAATTTCCGCATATGCACATATATTCCGTATATGTACATATCATCGTTCATGTATCTACATCGTATATATGCAAATTCCATATACAGAAATTGCGCATATTCTGTATATACACAATTTCTTTATATGAAATTTGCGCATATACAATGTAGATATATGAATGCAAATATGTGCATAACCGGAAGATATGTGCATATGCGGAAATTGTGCATATACGGAAGATATGCGCATATCTTCCGTATATCCCTAACTTTCCTATATGTACATATCCTCCATATATGCACGTCGTTTCTGTATCTACATCGTATATGTGCAAATTCCATATATAGAAATTGCGCATATACGAAAATTGTGTATATACGGAAGGTATGGGCATATCTTTTGTATATGCACAATTTCCGTATATGCAAAATTTCTGTATATGGAATTTGCGCATATACGATATAGGTATATGAACAAAGATATAAATAAATTCCATATAAAGAAATTGCGCATGTACGAAAATTATGCATATACGGAAGATATGCGCATATACGGAAATTATGCATATACAGAAGATATGCGCATATCTTCTGTATATCCCTAAGTTTCTTATATGTGCATATCTTCCGTATATGCACGTCATTTATGTATCTGCAACGTATATGTGCAAATTCCATATACGGAGATTGTGCATATATGGAAGATATGCGCATATCTTCCGTATATGCACAATTTCTGTATATGTGCAATTTCTGTATATGGAATTTGCGAATATACGATGGAGATACATAAACGACGTGCATATACATAAGATATGTGCAAATCTTCCATATATGCACAATTTCCCTATATGCCCATATCTTCCGTATATGCAAAATTTCCATATATATGCATAAAAGATAAAAAAGGTTAGAGATATACTGAAGATATGCGCATATATTTTGTATATTCATACATGGAAGATATGCACATACAAGAAATTTACGCATATATGTAAAATATGTGGATATCTTCCGTATATGCACAATTTCCGTATATGCACATATCTTCCGTATATGCACAACTTCCGTATATTCGTATATCTTCCGTATTTGCGTAAATTTTTTATATGTGCATATCCTCTGTGTATGAATATTCGGAAGATATGCATATACGGAAAATATATCTTCCGTGTAAGAATATACGGAAGATATGTGCATATACGGAAGTTGTACATATACGAAAAATATGCGCATATCTTCCATATATCTCTAACTCTATTATATGTGCATATCTTTTGCATATGCATGTCATTTATGTATCTGCATTGTATATGCGCAAATTCCATATACAGAAATTGCGCACATACGGAAATTGTGCATATACGAAAGATATGCGCATATCTTCCGTATATGCACAATTTATGTATGTGCGCAATTTCTGTATATGGAATTTGCGCATATACGATGCAGATACATAAACAACGTGCATATGCGGAAGATATGCACATATAAAAAAGTTAAGGATATAGAGAAAATATGCGCATATCTTTCTTATATGCACGATTTCCGTATATGCACATATCCTCCGTATATGCACATATCTTCTTTCATGTATTTACATCGTATATGCGCAAATTCCATATAAAAAAATTGCACATATACGGAATATGCATAATTTCTGTATATGAAGTTTGCGCATATACAATGTCGATACATGAATGAAGATATGCGCATATACGGAAATTGTGCATATACAAAAAATATGCGCATATCTTTCGTATATTTCTATTTTTCCTATATATGCATATCTTCCGCATATGCACATCGTTTATGTATCTGCATCGTATATGCGCAAATTCCATATACAGAAATTACACATATACGATAATTGTGCATATATGAAATATATGCACATATCTTCCGTATATGCACAATTTCCGTATATGCGCAATTTCTTTATATGGAATTTGCACATATACGATGCAGATACATAAACGACGTACATATAAGAAAGTTAGAGATATACAGAAGATATGCGCATATACGGAAATTGTAAATATACGAAAGATATCCACATATCTTCTCTATGTGCGTAAATTTCTTATATATGCATATCTTTCGTGTACGCATATACGGAAGATATGCACATTTCACCATATATCTCTAACTTTATTTATCTTCTATACATATATATGGAAATTGTACATATATGGAAGATATGCGCATATACGAAAATTGTGCATATACAGAAAATATGCGGATATCTTTTGGATATCCCCATATTTTCCGTATATGCACAATTTTTGTATATGCGCATATCTTTCGTATATACACATTGTTTATGTATCTGTATCGTATATGTGTAAATTTTGTATATAGAAATTGCAAAACTTCCGTATATGCACAATTTCTGTATATGGAATTTGCACATACACGATGTAGATACATAAACGACGTGCATATACGGAGGATATGCACATATAGGAAAGCTAGAGATATACAGAAGACATGCGCATATCTTCCTTATATGCACAATTTCTGTATATGCGCATATCTTCCGTATATGCACATTAAGAAATTTACGCATATATAGAAAATATGTGAATATCTTCCGTATATGTACAATTTCCGTATATGTGCATATCTTCTATATATGCGCAACTTCTGTATATTCGCATATCTTCCATATATGTGTAAATTTCTTATATGTGCATATCTTTTGTGTATGCATATACGGGAGATATGCATATACGGAAATTTTGCATATACGGAAGATATGCGCATATCTTTCGTATATCCCTATCTTTATTATATGTACATATCTTCTGTATATGCACGTCGTTATTGTATCTGCATCGCATATGTGCAAATTCCATTTACAGAAATTGCACGTATACAAAAATTATCCATAACTTCTGTATATGCAAAATTTCTGTATACGCGTCATTTCTGTATATAGAATTTTCGCATATACGATGCAGATACATAAACAATGTGCATGTGCGGAAGATATGTATATATAATAAATTTAGCGATATACGAAATATATGTGCATATCTTCTATATATACACAATTTCCGCATATTCGCATATCTTCCATATATGCACATACCTTCGTTCATGTATTTACGTCGTAGATGCGCAAATTTCATAGAAATTGCACATATTCCATATATGCGCAATTTTTGTATATGGAATTTGCGCATATACAATGTAGATACATTAACAAAGATATGTGCATATACCAAAGATATGCGCATATGCGGAAATTGTGCATATACGGAAGATATGTGCATATCTTCCGTATATGCATGTTGTTTATGTATCTGCATCGTATATGTGCAAATTCCATATACAGAAATTGCGCATATACCGAAACTGTGTATATACGGAAGATATGCGCATATCTTTTATATATGCACAATTTTCGTATATGGGAAATTTTTGTTTATGGAATTTGTGCATAGATGATGTAGATACATGAAGAAAGATATATACAAATTCCATATAAAGAAATTGCGCATATACAAAACTTGTGCATATACGGAAGATATGCGCATATATGGAAATTGTGCATATACAGAAGATATGCGCATATACGGAAATTGTGCATATATTGAAGATATGCGCATATCTTCTATACATCCCTAAGTTTCTTATATGTGCATATCTTCCGTATATGCACATCGTTTATCTATCTGCATCGTATATGTACAAATTCCATATACAGAAATTATACATATACAAAAATTGTGCATATACAGAAGATATGCGAAAATTACATATACAGAAATTACGCATATATCGAAATTGTGCATATACGGAAGATATGCGCATATCTTCCATATATGGACAAGTTCCGTATATGCGCAATTTATGTATATAAAATTTACGCATATACGATGCAGATACATAAACGACGTGCATATACGAAAGATATGTGCATATCTTTCGTATATGAACAATTTCCGTATATGCGCATATCTTCCGTATATGCAAAATGTTCATATATGCGCATAGAAGATAAAAAAAGTTAGAGATACACTGAAGATATGCATATATCATTCGTATATTCATACACGAAAGATATGGACATACAAGAAATTTACACATATACTGAAGGTATGTAGATATATTCCGTATATGCATAATTTCCGTATATGCACAACTTTCGTATATTCGCATATCTTCCGTGTATGCGTAAATTTCTTTATGTGCATATCTTCCGTGTATGAATATACGGAAGATATGCATATTTGAAAGATATGTGCATATACGGAAATTGAACATATACAGAAGATATGCGCATATCTTCCATATATTTCTAACTTTATTATATGTACATATCTTCCGCATATGCACTTCGTTTATGTATCTGCATCATATATGTCAAAATTCCATATACAGAAATTGCACATATATGGAAATTGTACATATACGGAAGATATGCGCATATCTTCCGTATATGCACAATTTCTGTATGTGCGCATATCTTCAGTATATGCACATATCTTTGTTCATCTATCTACATCGTATATGCGCAAATTCCATATACAGAAATTGCGCATATACCGAATATGCACAATTTCTATATATGGAATTTGCGCATATCTAATATAGATACATGAATGAAGATATGTCCATATACAGAAAATACGCACATATACTGAAATTGTGCTTATATGGAAGATATGCGCATATCTTCCGTATATCTCAAACTTTCTTATATGTGCATATCTTCCACATATGCACGTCGTTTATGTATCTGCATCGTATCTGTGTGAATTCCATATACAGAAATTGCGCATATACGAAAATTGTAGATATATGGAAAATATACGCATATACGAAAATTGTGGATATATGGAAAATATGCGCATATCTTTCGTATATGCACAATTTCCGTATATGCGCAATTTCTTTATATGGAATTTTCGCAAATACAATGCAGATACATATATGACGTACATATAGGAAAGTTGGAGATATACAAAAGATATGCGCATATACGGAAATTATGAATATACGGAAGATATCCACATATCTTCTGTATATACATAAATTTCTTATATCTGCATATCTTCCGTGTATGCATATACGGAAGATATGCGCATTTCTTCCATAAATCTCTAACTTTCTTTATCTTCTATGCGCATGTACGAAAATTGTACATATATGGAAGATATGCGCATATATGGAAATTGCCCATATAATGAAGATATGCGGATATCTTCCGTATATACATATCTTCTATATATGCACAATTTCCATATATACGCATATCTTCCGTATATGCACGTCGTTTATGTATCTGCATCATTTATGTGTAAATTCTGTATATACAAATTGCACAATTTTTGTATATGTGTAATTTATGTATATGGAATTTGCATATACACGATGGAGATACATAAACGACGTGCATATACGGAAGATATGCACATATAAGAAAGTTAGGGATATACGGAAGATATGTGCATATCTTCCGTATATGCACAATTTCCGCATATGCGCATTGTTAAAGCCTAAATCTTCCTTAGGCTGAAGGAAGGCAAAATTCAGGGTAACCACAAACCACGCTCAGTCTGGTAGCTAGCCCTACCAGAATAGGAGAGAGCTCTCTCTGGGTCACACTCAGTGAGAGAAAATCAATGGGGTTGGAGGTGACCGAAATAGGAAACTGATTTTAGGCTAGTAAACAAATATGAAAGAGGTAATTTGATGAATGAATGAGTTTTCTGGGCTGTATGGGGACAAAGGACAGCATGAGCTGAGTAATTAAATCAGAGACACAGATTGTTTCTTGAGGCACGATAGGCAGTAAGTTTAGCAATCAAATTCGAATAATATGGAGTGGAAAGACTGTATGAGAATCTGAAAAGGGCATGGTTATGAATCATTTTCAGATAGAAGAGGAACACAAAACATTAATTCTTTCCCAAGGCAAAGTAACTAACTGGATTCTGCCTCTCATACTTAAAAAGCATTCAACTGGAAATGAAATATGAATGAACTGCAAAACATTACAAGTTACATATGAAACAGAAAGAAGAAACAAATTGTTAAACTCACACCACATGAGTCTCCTGAATCAGATTGATACCATTTCATTAAAATCTCTGCCAAAACTGTACAATGCAAGTGCTGGTTTTCCCTCCACACTGTTCCTAGAAATTCCAACCCAACCAACCCTTTGCAAATAGTTTTGCATACAATAAATAGATTATGCCATTGGGAAATAGAACAACCAAGAGTTGGGGAGCTTTTCAAATGATTACAAACTGGAAATGGAAAGCCAACCATTAGTTACAGGTGCATCATTACAAAAATGACAAATGGCTTGGGTGACTGTTCGCCTTCCTTTGCCACTTGGATAGAAGCCAACCTTTAGTAAAAATACTCTTTAAACATTTCCTTAGTTGACGAGAAAAATATAGTGCAAATGAACGGGCCCACTTAGAGAAAGTCGCGAATTAAAATGTTGCGGAGCAGAAGTGATTTTGGCCCTTTGGTTTATATGCGCAGCGCCCAAATCTATATGTGTCGTGCCACTTTGGAGGCGATTTTCAAGTACTTTCTGATGTCCCAATTATGCCCAAGTGTGCTTGATAGAAATCCCTACCTGTCTACTTTCCAACCCAAGTGGAATTTCTGAATTTAATGCTCATTTGCCCCTCCATAACTTCAATATTCCAAGACTGCTTCCTGTATGTGAAAATAGGGGCAGAGAGGTCATTTTTTGAGTGTTTTTGACCTCCTGGGGACTCAATACTTGCCCAAAATTCCATGCCATGCACCGACAGTCATGATTTATCATGATGAATCCAAAAATGCAAACCATTTATGATTTGGAGCTCCCAATCCTAAGTGTCGTGTCAGTGGCGTGGCACAGAGGGAGAAAAACCCTATTTTGTGCCCAAAAACTTGTCACGTGACCAAAATTGCCCCAAATGTTTTGAAATTTGGGTTGGAGGTTCCCTATGAGGTGCTATGCTGGGCCACAGAGGCTTCAGCCAAGATTCGAAGCCGATCTTGCTCTTTTTTTCTCTTTTGTCTTTGTGTCGCTCTCCTCAATTTCGCCTTCAAACTCTTTATCTGATCCTTTGAACTCATGTTCCATGCCCTGTAGTGATAAACCATCCGCCTCAATATGGTTTTGTGCTTGTCAGCCTTCTCTAGCAGTCTCTCAAGGTGGATGTTGATCTGCTCAAGCCAAGACTCTCGGTCATTGTGAAGATAGAGAACAAAAAGTCTAGCAAGCCCATGGTGGTATTTCACTCTTTCCACCGTCTCACAAAAATAGTAGCAAGACTGATGTTTGAAACATGTTACTGCAAGAGGACAAGCCAATAGCTCTATGAGTGTAGTGGGATCCTCTCAGATGTGTTTTCCTCCCTTATGTAGTATTCTCGGTGCATGAATTTCTTGGGAGGAATCACTCAGTGTTTCCTCATCCCTTTCATAAGCTAAATCAGTTTCTATATTTGCCACTATTTGATGTTCAATGCTGAGTATGAATAGATTTTATATCAAGAATAGGTGTTTACTATTTGATGAATGGAATTGATGAGTGGGACTGTGAATGAGGGATTGTGCACTCACTATAGGGTTATAAGGGAGTGATATGGTTTGGGGAATGAGGATTAGGGTTTTGGGTAATAATGGGAATTTGTTGTTAGGGTTTAGGATTTTAGGGATAGGGGGTAGGATGAATGTGAATGAGAGAGGGGTAAGGGATATGAAATGAGGGGAGTGTAGTGGAGGAATGTGAAAATGATTGCAGAGAGCAAACAATAACAATGACAACTTTTGAAAACCCTAAATAGTTTTTCAGTACACTATGCAGCAAGCTAGGGTTTATCTTTTCACCTATTTACACACCATCAAGGAGGATGAAAATTCTTGCAATGGAACTTAGGGATGATTTACTTACTTGGAAGAATGAAGTATTTTCAATTTGGAGGAAGATTTCAATGAAATTCAGGCATTTTAGCCCTGTGCACTGCGCCATGTTGCAGGAGCCTTTTGGAGGCCTTTCCAACGTCCAAATCAGAAGCAGGATAGCTCGTTGGAAATATATTTGAGTCTAATTTCCAACCCAACTGGAAGTTATCAATTTGAAGTTGATTTGACCTGTCAAAAATCAAGTCTCCCAAGACTGGGCAAAATGTGTGAAATGAAGCTGCCTTAAGGGAGAGTGTTGTTGCAGTCAACATTTGAAGGTATTCCTCAACTCCAAATTGAGCTCATGGTAGCTCATTGGAAAGCTCTTTGTGTCTAGTTATCATTTTTCGCATCAAGAAAGTCATTTGGCCAATGAAGCTAGGAGAAAACTTGATTTTCCCAAGGTCACTTTAGAGATGCATCAATTCTCCCGAGACAATTGCATTTTTGACATTTCTCTAAAACCATGACACCTGTGTAAAACATGAAGGAGGTTTTTCTTCTTTGGCCTATTTTGGACAAAAACCTCTCTCATTTCTCCAACATTCTTATTTTCTTTCTCAGAAACATCATTTGAGTGAATTATTGAACCTTCATCTTGCCTGCAAGTATTATTGAAGCACTTTGAGAACAACAATTTGCGAACTATAGACCTAATGACTCAAATGAGTCTTGTCCATTAAAAGATCAAACATGGACTGTCATGGATTTTAATAACTTTGATGAAAAGACCTAAGCCAGCAGGTACAAGACATGAGGGGAATGAACTGACAAGACCCTTCCGTCAGATTATGGCATGCCTCTAGCAGAATGCAGCTGAGTGAATGGAACGAGACACCTAAAACTGAGATGCAGAAAGAGTTTTGATCTCTGACGTAAGATTGACAAGACCAACTCTAACATGCATATTTTCCATATATGCACATATCTTCATTCATGTATCTATATCGTATATGCGCAAATTCCATATACAAAAATTGCTCATATACGAAAATTGTGCATATACAGAAAATATGGGCATATCTTCCGTATATGTAAATTTCCGTATATGCGCAATTTCTGTATATGGAATTTTCATATATACGATGAAGATACATAAACGACATGCATATATGGAAGACATGTACATATAAGATAGTTAGGGATATACGGAAGATATGCGCATATCTTCCGTATATGCACAATTTATTTATATGCACATAGAAGATAAAGAAAGTTAGAGATATATAGAAGATATGCGCATATCTTTCATATATGCATACACGGAAGATATGCACATATAAGAAATTTATGCATATACGGAAAATATGTGGATATCTTCCGTATATGCACAATATCCTTATATGCACATATCTTTTGTATATGCGCAACTTCCGTATATTTGCATATCTTCTGTATATGCATAAATTTCTTATATGTGCATATCTTCTATGTATGGATATACAGAAGATATGCATATATAGAAATTGTGCATATACGGAAGATAAGGGCATACCTTTCGTATATCCTTAATTTTATTATATGTGCATATCTTCCGTATATGCACGTCGATTATGTGTCTGCATCGTATATGCACAAATTCCATATAAAAAAATTGTGCGTATACGGAAATTGTGCATATACGAAAGATACGCACGTATATTTCGTATATGCACAATTTCCGTATACGCGTAATTTTTATATATGGAATTTGCACATATACAATGCAGACACATAAACGATGTGCATATACTGAATATATGCACATATAATAAACTTATGGATATACGGAAGATATGCGCATATCTTCCGTATATGCACAATTTCCGCATATGCACATATCTTCGTTCATGAATCTACATCGTATCTGCGCAAATTCCATATACAAAAATTGCACTTATATGAAATATGCGCAATTTCCGTATATGGAATTTGCGCATATACGATGTAGATATACGAACAAAGATATGTGCATATACGAAAGATATGCGCATAGGCGGAAATTATGCATATACAAAAGATATGCATATATCATCCGTCCCTAACTTTCCTATATGTGCATATCTTCTGTATATGCACGTCGTTTATGTATCTGCATCGTATATGTACAAATTCCATATACAAAAATTGTGCATATACGGAAGATATGTACATATTTTCTATATTTGCATAATTTCCGTATATGCGAAATTTCTGTATATGAAATTTGCAAATATACGATGTAGATACATGGACAAAGATATATACAAATTCTATATACAGAAATTGCGCATATACAGAAATTGTGCATATACTGAAAATATGCGCATATACGGAAATTGTGCATATACGGAATATATGAGAATATCTTTTGTATATCCCTAACTTTTTTATATGTGCATATCTTCTGTATATACACATCCTTTATGTATATGCATCGTATATGCGCAAATTCCATATACAGAAATTGTGCATATATGGAACTTGTGCATATACGAAAGATATGCGCATATCTTCCGTATATGCACAATTTCCGTATATGCGCAATTTCTGTATATGGAATTTGCGCATTTACGATGCAGATACATAAATGATGTGCATATACGGAAGATATGCACATATGGGCATATACAATGCAGATAAATAAACGACATGCATATATAGAATATATGCACATATAAGAAAGTTAGGGATATACTGAAGATATGCGCATATCTTTCGTATATGCACAATTTTCGTATATGCGCATATTTTCTGTATATGCACAATTTCCATATATGTGCGTAAAAGATAAAGAAATTTAGAGATATATGGAAGATATCCGCATATCTTTCGTATATGCATACACGGAAGATATACACATATAAAAAATTTACGCATATATAAAATATATATGGATATCTTCAATATATGCGCATATTTTCCGTATATGCACAACTTCTGTATATTCGCATATCTTCCGTATGTGTGTAAATTTCTTATATATGCATAACTTTCGTGTGCGCATGTACGGAAAATATGCGCATATACGGAAATTGTGCATATATGGAATATATGCGCATATCTTCCATATATCTCTAACTTTATTATATGTGTATATCTTCCGTATATGCACATCGTTTATGTATATGCATCGTGTATGCACAAATTTCATATACAAAAGTTGCGTATATACGGAAATTGTGCTTATACGGAAGCTATGCGTATATCTTTCGTATTTGCACAATTTCCGTATATGCGCAACTTCTGTATATGGAATTTACGCATATACGATGTAGATACATAAACAACGTACATATACAGAAGATATACACATGAAGGAAAGTTATGAATATACGGAAGATATGCGCATATCTTCCGTATATGCACAATTTCCATATATGCGCATATCTTCCGTATATGCACATATCTTCGTTCATATATCTGCATCGTATATGTGCAAATTCCATATACAGAAATTGCGCATATATGGAATATGCGCAATTTCTGTATATGGAGTTTTCACATATACGATGTAAATACATATACGGAAGATATGCGCATATACCGAAAATATGCGCATATACAATAATTGTGCATATACAGAAGATATGCACATATCTTTCGTATATCCCTAACTTTCCTATATGTGCATATCTTTTGGATACGCACATCGTTTATGTATCTGCATCGTATATGCGCGAATTCCATATACAGAAATTGCGCATATAGGGAAATTGTGCATATACGGAAAATATTCGCATATCTTACGTATATGCACAATTTCCGTATATGCACAATTTCTGTGTATAGGGTTTACCCATATACGATGCAAATACATAAACGACATGCATATGCGTAAGATAAGTACATATAGGAAAGTTAGGGATATACGGAATATATGTGCATATACGGAAATTGTGAATATACGGAAGATATCCACATAACTTCCGTATATGCGTGAATTTCTTATATGTGCATCTCTTCTGTGTATGCATATATGGAAGATATGCGCATATCTTCCAAATATCTCTAGCCTTCTTTATCTTCTATGCGCATATACGGAAATTGTGCATATACGAAAGATATGCGCATATCTTCCGTATATGCACAATTTCAGTATATGCGCATATCTTCCATATATGCACGTCATTTATGTATTTGCATCGTATATGCGTAAATTCCATATACAGAAATTGCACAATTTCCGTATATGCGCAATTTCTGTATATAAAATTTGGACATATACGTTGTAGATACATAAACGACGTGCAGATACAGAAGATATGCACATACAAGAATGTTAGGGATATACGGAAGATATGCGCATATCTTCCGTATATGCACAATTTCCGTATATGCGTATATCTTCCATATATGCACATATTTTTGTTCATGTATCTACATCGTATATGCGCAAATTCCATATACAGAAATTGCGCATATAATGGAATTTCCCCATATACGATGTAGGTACATAAACGAAGATATGTGCATATACGGAAGATAAGCGCATATACAGAAATTGTGCATATACGAAAGATATGCAGATATATTTTGTATATCGCTAACTTTCCTATATGTGCATATCTTCCATATATGCACGTCGTTTATATATCTACATCGTATATGCGTAAATTCCATGTACAGAAATTGTGAATATACGGAAATTGTGCATATATGGAATATATGCGCATATCTTCCGTATATGCACAATATCCATATATGGTCAATTTCTGTATATGGAATTTACGCATATATAATGCAAATACATAAACGTCGTCTATATACGGAATATATGTACATATAGGAAGGCTAGGGATATACGAAAGATATGCGCATATACGGAAATTGTGCATATACAGAAGATATGCACATATCTTCTGTATATGCGTAAATTTCTTATATGTGCATATCTTTCGTGTATGCATATACGGAAGATATGTGTATATTTTCTGTATATATCTTTCTTTATCTTCTATGCGCATATATCGACATTATGCGTATACAAAAGATATGTGCATATAAGGAAATTGTGCATATATAGAAGATATACGCATATCTTACGTATATGCGCAATTTTTGTATATGCGCATATCTTCTGTATATGCATATCGTTTATGTATCTGCATCGTATATGCACAAATTCCATATACAAAAACTGCGGATATACGGGAATTGTGCATATACGGAAGATATGTGCATATCTTCAATATATACACAATTTCCGTATATGTGTAATTTCTGTATATAGAACTTTTGCATATACGATGCATATACATAAATGATGTGCATATACGAAAGATATGCACATATAAGAAAGTTAGGGATATACGAAAGATATGCACATATATTCCGTATATGCAAAATTTTCGTATATGTGCATATCGTTCATATATGCAGAATTTCTGTATATGCACATAGAAAGTAAAAAAAGTTAGAGATATACGAAAATATACGCATATCTTGCGTATATGCATACACGGAAGATATGCACATATAAGAAATTTACGCATATATGGAAAATATGTGGATATCTTCCGTATATACACAATTTTCATATATGTGCATATCTTCCCTATATACACGACTTCCGTGTATTCGCATATCTTCCGTATATTCGTAAATTTTTATATGTGCATATCTTTTGTGTATGCATATACAGGAGATATGCATATACGGAAATTATGCATATACAAAATATATGCGCATACATTTCGTATATCCTTAACTTTATTTTATGCGCATATCTTCCGTACATGTACGTCGTTTATGTATCTGCATCGTATATGCGCAAATTCCATATACAGAAATGACGCGTATATGGAAATTATGCATATACGGATATGCACAATTTCCATATACACGTCATTTCTGTATATGGAATTTGCGCATATACGATGCAGATAAATAAACGACGTGCATGTATGGAAGATATGCACATATAATAAACTTCGGGATATACGGAAGATATGCGCATATCTTCCATATATGTACAATTTCTGCATATGCACATATATTCTGTATATGCACATATCATCGTTCATGTATCTACATCGTATATACGCAATTCCATACACAGAAATTGCGCATATTCCGTATATACACAATTTTTTTATATGAAATTTGCGCATCTACAATGTAGATATATGAATGAAGATATGTGCATAACCGGAAGATATGTGCATGTGCAGAAATTGTGCATATATGGAAGATATGCGAATATATTCCGTATATCCCTAACCTTCCTATATGTGCATATCTGCCATATATGCACGTCGTTTATGTATCTGCATCGTATATGTGCAAATTCTATATACAAAAATTGTGCATATACGAAAATTGTGTATATACGGAAGATATGGTATATCTTTTGTATATGCACAATTTTCGTATATGTGAAATTTCTGTATATGGAATTTACGCATATACGATGTAGGTACATGAACAAAGATATATACAAATTCCATTTAAAGAAATTGCGCATATATGAAATTTATGCATATACGGAAGATATGCGTATATACGGAAATTATGCATATACAGAAGATATGCGCATATCTTCTGTATATCCCTAAGTTTCTTATATGTGCATATCTTCCGTATATGCACGTCGTTTATGTATCTGCAACGTATATGTGCAAATTCCATATACGGAAATTGTGCATATACAGAAGATATGCACAAATTCCATATACAGAAATTATGCATATATGGAAATTGTGCATATATGGAAGATATGTGCATATCTTCCATATATGCACAATTTCCGTATATGTGCAATTTCTGTATATGGAATTTGCGCATATGCGATGGAGATGCATAAACGACGTGCATATACAGAAGATATGTGCAAATCTTCCATATATGCACAATTTCCGTATACGCCCATATTTTCCGTATATGCAAAATTTCCATATATACGCATAGAAGATAAAGAAAGTTAGAGATATACTGAAGATATGCGTATATATTTCGTATATTCATACACGGGAGATATGCACATACAAAAAATTTACACATATACGGAAAATATGTGGATATCTTCCGTATATGCACAATTTCCGTATATGCACATATCTTTCGTATATGCACAACTTCCGTGTATTCGCATATCTTCTGTATTTACGTAAATTTTTATATGTGCATATCTTCCGTGTATGAATATTCGGAAGATATCCATATACGGAAAATATATCTTCCGTGTATGAATATACGGAAGATATGCGCATGTACAGAAATTGTACTTATACAGAAAATATGCGCATATTTTCCATATATCCCTAACTTTATTATATCTGCATATCTTCCGCATATGCACGTCATTTATGTATGTGCATCGTATATGCGCAAATTCCATATACAAAAATTGCGCACATACGGAAATTGTGCATATACGAAAGATATGCGCATATCTTTCGTATATGCACAATTTCTGTATGTGCGCAATTTTTGTATATGAAATTTTCACATATACGATGCAGATACATAAACAACGTGCATATGCAGAAGATATGCACATATAAAAAAGTTAAGGATATACAAAAAATATGCGCATATCTTTCTTATATGCACAATTTCTGTATATGCGCATATCTTCCGTATATGCACATATCTTCATTCATGTATTTACATTGTATATGCGCAAATTCCATATAAAAAAATTGCACATATACGGAATATGCGCAATTTCTGTATATCGAGTTTGGGCATATACAAAGTCGATACATGAATGAAGATATGCGCATATACGGAAATTGTGCATATACAAAAGATATGTGCATATCTTTCGTATATTTCTAACTTTCCTATATATTCATATCTTCCGCATATGCACGTCGTTTATGTATCTGCATCGTATTTGCGCAAATTCCATATATAGAAATTACGCATATACGATAATTGTGCATATATGAAATATATGCGCATATCTTCTGTATATGCACAATTTCCGTATATGCGCAATTTCTTTATATGGAATTTGGACATATACAATGCAGATACATAAACAACATACATATAAGAAAGTTAGAGATATACAGAAGATATGCACATATACGGAAATTGTGAATATATGAAAGATATCCACATATCTTCTCTATATGCGTAAATTTCTTATATGTGCATATCTTCCGTGTATGCATATACGGAAGATATGCGCATTTCTTCCATATATGTCTAACTTTCTTTATCTTCTATACGCATATATGGAAATTGTGTATATATGGAAATTGCACATATATGGAAGATATGCGCATATCTGGAAATTGTACATATATGGAAGATATGCGCATATACGGAAATTGTGGATATACGGAAAATATGCAGATATCTTTTGGATATCCGCATATCTTCCGTATATGCACAATTTCCGTATATGCACATTGTTTATATATCTGTATCGTATATGTGTAAATTCCGTATATAGAAATTGTAAAATTTCCGTATATGCACAATTTATGTATATGGAATTTGTACATACACGATGTAGATACCTAAACGACGTGCATATACGGAGGATATGCACATATAGGAAAGCTAGAGATATACAGAAGACATGCGCATATTTTCCTTCTATGCACAATTTCTGTATATGCGCATATCTTCCGTATATGCACAATTTCCGTATATGCGCAATTTTTGTATATGTAATTTGCTCATATACGATGTAGATACATAAACGACATGCATATATGGAAGATATGAACATATAAGAAAGTTAGAGATATAAGGAAGATATGCGCATATTTTCCGTATATGCGCAATTTCCGTATATGCGCATATCTTCCATATATGCACAACTTCCATATATGCGTATAGAAGATAAAGAAGGTTAAAGATATATAGAATACATGCGAATATCTTCTGTATATGCATACACGGAAGATATGCACATATAAGAATTTATGCATATAAGGAAAATATGTGGATATCTCTTGTATATACACAATTTCCTTATATGCGCAACTTCCGTATATTTGCATATCTTCCATATAATGGTAAATTTCTTATATGTGCATATCTTCCGTGTATGCATATACAGAAGATATGCATATACAGAAATTGTGCATATACGGAAGATATGCGTATATCCATAACTTTATTATATGTAAATATCTTTCATATATGCACGTCGTTTATGTGTCTGCATCGTATATGCGCAAATTTCATATACAGAAATTGCGCATATACGGAAATTGTGCATATACGGAAGATATGCACAATTTCCGTATACGCGCAATTTCCATATATGGAATTTTTGCTTATACGATACAGACACATAAACGACGTCCATATACGGAAGATATGCACATATAATAAAGTTAGGGATATACGGAAGATATGCGCATATCTTCCGTATATGCACAATTTCCGCATATGTGCATATCTTTTGTATACGCACATGTCTTCGTTCATGTATCTACATCGTATATGCGCAAATTCCATATACAGAAATTGCGCATATTCCGTATAAGCGCAACTTCTGTATATGGAATTTGCGCATGTACGTTGTAGATATACGAACAAAGATATGTGCATATACGGAAGATATGCGCATATGCGGAAATTGTGCATATACAGAAGATATGCGTATATCTTCCATATATCCCTAACTTCCCTATATATATATATATTTTCCGTATATGTACGCCGTTTATGTATCTGCATCATATATGTGCAAATTCCATATACAGAAATTGCGCATATACGAAAATTGTGCATATACGGAAGATATGCACATATCTTCTATATATGCATAATTTCCGTATATGCGAGATTTCTGTATATGGAATTTGCAAATATACAATGTAGATACATGGACGAAGATATATACGAATTCCATATGCAGAAATTGCACATATACAGAAATTGTGCATATATGGAGGATATGCACATATACAGAAATTGTGCATATACGAAAGATATGCGCATATCTTCTGTATATCCCTAACTTTCTTATATGTGTATATGTTCTGCATATGCACATCGTTTATGTATCTGCATCGTATATGTGCAAATTCCATTTACAGAAATTGCGCATATACGGAAATTATGCATATACGGAAGATAAGAGATCATTCCTTTTTGGGAGTGAGGAAAGGTGAGATGGTTTTTTTATGGGAGGATTCATGGAAGAAACTTCCGAGACTAAAAGCCCATCTAGATTTGGAGAAGATAGAAAATTATTCCTAGTGAAGGTTAGGTATAAAGGTGTCATACTTTTGGAAGGAATCCCATGACTCTCTGATTTGGCAAGTTTGGAAATCTAAGGTGGATTGGGGAGATCCTCACACAAATGTTCCATGGGTAAGATTTAGTAAAGAGGTAACAAAAAGCTAAACTTAAAAATCCCAAGATCAAGATAAATTGAGGTGGGGTTAAAATAGGCACATTCAGTGCTCGCAAGGCATAAGGAGTTGGAGAAGGACGTAATTTGGTTGGTGGTCTAGTCTCGTAACCTTTGGAAAAGGGTGTGTTTCTTCCTCTCGCTTCTAGCACACACGAAAGTTTTAGCATGGGAGATAATAAGGAGGAAGGAATTCTCATGCCCCTCATTTTGTTTTCTATGTCAATCCCAAGAGGAAATTATGGAGCATTTGTTCAATGTGTGTCATTTGATGAGGTGGCATGGTGGTCAATATTATTAATATTCGGTCAAATTGCTTGAAACAAAAAGGACATGGTGCTTTTTATTAAGAAATGGATCAAGATGAAATTTGTAAACCCATAGTTAATAGAGCATGGAAATTGGAGTGTGGTTTTGTGATATGGACTATCTAGAAAGAGAGAAATGCAAGGATGTTTAAGAATAATTGGAGAAGGTTTGGGGAACTGTGTAATATTATTAAGTATAACATTAGAGAAAGAATTCTCATTACCTCCTGATCATAATAAGATTGGAAATAAAACAAAGCGAGTGTAGTCATTTTGAAGAAGCTATATCTAGAAGAAGGAATGGGAACATTTAGTAAGTTGCATAATCTAGAGATGCTGAATAGTGTATTGAGAATATTCTCTCCACCTCTCACTAGCTTTGTTAAATTAATTTTTGATGATGCGTTGAAAGGTAATCTGGTACAGGCTAGTTTGGATGGCATATTCAGAGATTATGACTCCAAATCATTGAGGGTGTACATGCAAAGTTGTGGGTTCACGAGAAACAACATGGCATAATTTTAGGATCTCGAGTGTGATCTCCTTAGTGCCACAAGGGAAGCTTTCAAACCATTGCATGTGGATAGAGATTCGTCGATTGTAATTCACTGCCTATAAGGTTTATTAAGAGGTCAAGCCCTAAAAAATATGATTAACAACTAGAGACTAGAAACCTTAACTAAGTATATTCAAAGGCTACTTAGATTATTTGAATATATTATTGTCTTCCATTCCAGAAAATCTGGGAATGATGAACCAAATATTCTTGCACACATGGGGATCATATATTGGTAGGTGAGGCATTAGTCCCCAATTGGGTGGTCTTACCAAGAGGGTAGGGGTGTCGGGCTTCGTGGCCACCACTTTCATTAGAGTAATTGTAATTTAATGAAGGAAGGATGTGCCTTGCATCTCACATACATGTCTCCAGTTGGAAGAGGAGCTATGTATTGGAAGGAATGGGAGGTATAAGCACTTGAGAATGGAGGAGTGAAGGGAAGACGAGTCTCTCGTCACCCTGGTGCTTCTATTTAGAAGAATTCTTTGGTGCTAAGTCTTGGGTTAGAAGGAAGGACTTGGTGCAGCCTGCAAGCAAGAAGTTACTCAGAGCTAATTCATTCAACTATTGGGGGGAGAATGTTGGTGTTTTAGTGTGGGTTTGTGACCAATTGACAACATTCTTTTGGATATTTTGGTTGGCATTTAGAGGTGGTAAGCCTTGTATGCCTATGATGGACTTACTTTGGTTAATTCTTAGTTCCCTACTTGGTGTTTCTGTAATTATAGTTTTCTTGGGTTATGCATCTCAGTAGCTATTCACAACTTGCATTCTAGGTATTGGGGCCTCTGTCATGTCTGTAATCCCATCTTGGTTTTGGCCTTCGACTCAGTATTATTTTGGAAGAGAGGGTAATTGGGTCTCACCTCTTGAGGTGGTCTATGTGCTTTTACCTATAATATTGATCATATGGTGTAGGCTAGGTCCGGTTAATGGTCTACAAGCATGTGGTTTCAGATTTTTTTGGGTCCTAGTGTGTCATTTGATTTCTTCAATGGTATAGGAGGTTGGGTCTTGGGTCAAAGAAGCTCTGTGCTCACTCCTATCTAGTGGGTTATTGACTAAAGTTAGGTCTTGTTTGGTTTTATTGTGAAAAAGTATTTTTTTGGTTTCTCAGTTTTGCTGGGCAAGGTTCAAGTTGTCCTTTGTGTCCCTTTGTAGGTAGAATAAACCCTTACGAAGTAAAACCCTCCTGTGACTCTACAACAACTCTAAGGTATAGGGGGAGAAGCAAAATGAAAGGAGGCGAAAGGTCTTAGCCAAGAGACCCATTAGAAAATTCATGAATGGGAGATAAAAGTAGGTAAAGAGATAAACTATCGCTTAGACTTAGAATTACTTGAAGACATGACATTATGGATTCTAGATCCGGCAACACCAGGGGAAGGTGAAAGAAGTATTTAAACTCAATCGTGCTCCACTAGTAAATGAAAACGCTTTTGGTGCTCGTGTTGAGGGACAAGCAGGCAGGAAAATATAATATACTCACAAATATTGATGATGTGAAGAGAACATTGAGGAACCTAAGGTTTTGTGTCTACAAGATTGAGGCACAACTAATGCACGTCAAGTGCCACATAGCTTGTGATTACGATGGGGGAGAGCAACTGGACTTTCCTAGCTTTAGTGCTCAGGCCCCAACAAATATCTCCTCTTCAGAAAATGAATTAACATGTGGTGGTGGTGGTGGGTTTCTTATTGGCCTATCACGATGTTTGTTATGTTCTATTCAAGGCCAAGTGTTGGCTCTTCCTTCCAACAAATAATGACGACATCTATGGTTCACGACTGTGTGCTTCTAAGTTTTCCCATGATCCCAGGTCTCAGATCTTGTGTTTGATTTTTGTTCTTACGGTATGTTGGAGTTGGTATGATGTTTTTTCATTGAAAGATGTGTGTATGGGGTGTACGAGCGATTGCTCCTTATGTTGGATAATGTTGAATTCTCCTTATCAAATGATGGTCAATTCTTTTAGTGTATGGCTTACCACTCTATGTTTATTTATGTGTTGGCAATGTCGAGCATATAACTTGTGCTTTGGCCTCTCTTCTCGGTCTTTGGCCTTGAGTTTTGATGGCTTCCCGACCGATATCTATATTGTGGTGTATGTGTCCAGTGTCGTAAGCTTATAGCAGAGTCATATGGCGTCAAAGGTTGAGATTTGCTTCCTCCCTCAGACATCGTATCTTTGATTTCTAAAGGTAATATGAAGTATTTTAATTTAGAAAAAAATTAATGTGCTCATCAACAACTCAAGGGTGTGTACAAGATTGATTTCTCGTGTGGCAAGAGTTATATTGGGGAAACATGACGATCTTTGAAAATAAGACTCAAAGAGCACGAAGTTGATATTAAGAATGGGAGATCCCGTATATCAGCCCTTACAGAACACTCATCCAAGACCAAACATCATGTGTGTTTAGAAAACCACAGAATCATTGCAAGAGCATTATCAAAAAAGAAAAATCAGAGAGGCTATTGAAATTATGAAACTTCCTCAGAACCTCAACAGGGACAATGGGAGTGAGATTAGTGGAAATTGACCCCCCTCATTACACAGATAAACCCCTCCAAACCTTTAGAAATATAGTTTCACCCTAAAATTAATAAAAAATTTAAATTAATCAATTAATTAAAATTAATTAATAATAACTAAAATTAAAATAAATAAGATTATTAATTAATTAATTAATCAAATAAATTAAATAATTGATTAATTATTTATATTAATTAATTATATTAAGTAATAAATTAATTTATTAATCAATTATATTAATTAAAAAAATTCTATTAAAATAATTAAATAATTTACCTTTTAGATAATTAGGTTTAATAGTAATTAATAAAATTAATTAAAACAATAAAACTAATGTATAATCAATGGAATTAAAATAGCATTAAAACATTATATAAACATATCTCATTTATTTAATTTATCTCATTATTTAAATTAGTTATTAGGGATTAATTAATATATTTATTTAACATATAATTAAATTAAATAATTATAATAATTATAATTAGAATAATTAATAATCAAAGTAATTAAACTTATAATTTTTTTTTAGGTTTTTGTACATATATATTTTAGTAGAAAGATTTTTTTCTCAAAATAATTATTATTCATATTCTATCAACTTTGATCTTGATGATGAACCCCATTAAAATTCGAAATATCCACATAATAAACATAATACTGTGGATAATCCGAATCATACTACTCCAAAAAACTACCATAAAAACATAAACGCTGAAAGTCTAAAACATATCGTTATTATTTCATATTACATTACTTCTGTAAAGTTATACAATTTTGTAACACACAGTTTAATTTTAATTAGCCCTCGTTAAAGCATCCCTGCTGAGTCATTGGCCCTTTTAAATCAATGAACGGAAAAAGTAGGTCGCAAGATGAAATGACACTAAACACGACAGTTGCAACATATACACCAGAAATGGGACTTCAATTTCAACGTTTTCATATTTTTTCAAGATTCAATCATTTTTTGAAAATGTTACTAACATAAATAGCCGAATTCATGAATCCAATCTACGTGATGTACGGCGTCGTGGATGTCGGCCCTCCAATGACCATCCGCCGCTATAGAGCTGTGAATGTACTGCATATTGTTTTGATCATAACCCACACATTGAGACTTTTTTGTTTCTACTCCCATGTTGAACTCTTCCAGTTCAAAATCTGCCATGAAAGAGTTCACAGGAGCGAGCAGATTACAGTCGGCAGACAGTAGCTCGTTCAAATCACATAAACTTTTGGCTATTGTGGCTGGATTACCTGCAAACTGATTGCAATGTGGGGATTGCTGGTCCGCTGAATTAAAATTTGTAACCTCTGTTTCTATCAGATTAACATCTCCCAGATTCGCAACGGCTGTGCCCTCTGAATGATCTTCTGCGATCGGATCCTTCACAGGTGGGTCACAAAATGACACGGAGGAATTCGCATTTTCTTGATTGGTAAAAAAATTGAAGGAATGATCTGAACTTGTGCAGTTACTGCGGACAGAACTGTTGAAAGCGTTTGGATTCACCATTTCGGTATGCATCACCGCAGTTTTTATTCTGACAGCTGTGGGTTTGATCGCGTCAATTTTTAACGTTTTCTTTCTTTGAGATCCCTGGATTGGTGGCACCTTCTTTTGCAGATGGAAGTTCCAGTGGTTCTTGATTTCGTTGTCTGTCCGCCCAGGTAACCGTCCTGCTATCAGCGACCACCTTCATTGTAATATGGGTCACAAATCAGCATTCAAATATATTTTGGAATTTCATAAAGTAATTTTTTTTAATAATTTCTATCACATTCCAAAATATTCTTTAAATCAACAAATTTATATTCAAATTTCAAATCACACCATGACTCCACATACCGATTGCCAGGAAGGCGATGCATCCGAATAATAATGTCCTTCTCATCGATGGAAATATTACCACGTTTAACGTCTGGGCGAAGATAGTTGATCCAACGTAATCTACAACTCTTTCCACAGCGCTGAAGACCTGCAAAAACATAATCTCTAGGCTTATTTAACCCATCAATACCTATTTAAGTATGTATCAATACACTACTGCAGATTTGTTTTAATAAACTCACCTGCTTTTTGGGGGAGATCTCTCCATCTTCCAGGGCCATGAATTCTAATGTAGTCACACAGAATCATATCCTCCTCGGGCTTCCAGGGCCCCTGATTAAGTCCTTATTTTGAGCAGCAAGGAGCTCTACCCATCTTAGATATATTCTCTTCTGCAGCTCCACAGCTGACGATATGCTCACCTGGAGCTCGACTGATCGCTTATCTTTTGTTGGGCCTTTGACTATATATTGAAAACAGAATTAGCTTCCTTGACCGCACAGGTTACTGCGTAAATCTTCGGCTATTGAAGAGCGGCATGTGACCCATAAAAAATTTATATAATTGAATGGTGACCAAAAACAAATTCATTGAATTTGCACCCAAAAATATAAATACATTTCAAAACGTGAGCTCAAAATTATTGAATTGAAAAGGTAGACCGCTCTCTCGGCGGCTTAAGAAATACGGAGAGCATCTATCTTAAATTTGGAGCACACCTCTGGGTTCAATTTAAAACGGCGGTCGAGTGATATGAGCCGGCCAAACGAATTTGATAGGATGTTATTCTGTAATTTTGGAACATACCTCAAATAGAAGTATTGAGTTTTTGAATTTTTAACTCGTGATTTTTGCATAAATAATAGACATTCGTTGAATACTTTTAACATATTAAATTAATGAGTGGATTACGAATGTGTAAAATGTGTATAATTAAAATAAATAAATTTGTAACATAGTATAAGAAAATTAAACTATTCATAGAAAATATATATTGGTCCACTCGGTCTCCCATTTGACAGCTCCTCCCCTTGCGTTGATCAATCTTCTTCTCATTCGTTCTCCCGTCCTTGTCACAGCCCGGTCGTGCTCGCTTTCTCTAATCCCGAGGATATCTCCCATTCGTCCCCACGTCCCTTTTCTTGTTCCACTGTCGCTTGCTCTAAGCCGGGGGGTTTCTTCACTTGTCCAGATCTGCCTATTAGACCTTTGTTTCCCCTCCTCCATCATTGTTAATGTGGCTAGAGTTACTTCCATTTCTATAGAAACATAAATAAGTGTTCTTATAACTCAGATCCCCTCCTCCTTACGTCATCGCATATTACATCTCACGACTCGATCATGCATCCATCACATGTTACATGTTATATCTCTCCAAGATCCCCTCCTCCTTATATCATCGCATGTTACATCTCACGACCTGACCATGCATCCATCGCATGTTACATGTTATATCTCTCCAACTCCGGCGGTTACATCTCACCAAGCTCTGGCAACTCACCATTTCCCGTGTTTCTGCCCGTCTAGCTGCCTGCATCCAATGCAGCGACGACCTAGGGGTATTAATCGCTTTTAATGGCATTTAAACGCGTTACCAACCACCCTCATATTCTGCTCATATCCAAAATCCCGGAGCTCGCCCCCACATCACTAGCAATTCAACCATTGAACAAATTCCCAAGGAGCTCTAGCGAATAGAAGTTACAGAGGGTGATCCCCGTAGTGCATGCAGCATTGCCTCCCCATCTATTTTGAAACAGGTATTTCTCGGTTAATCTGCCTGTTTTTTGGTGGAAATAGCTCTCGCCATCTGGTTCTGTATGGGATAAAACGCAAAAGAGTATAACCTGGGCAGAATAATTAAACATGAAATTATAAACTTTCCAGAAATTTCATAGCAGTTAGTGCTTCATTTAGTGACGTGACAAAGGAGTGCAGATTTGGTAATCCTTTGGGAATGTTGATAGGCTTATACTGTGAATGACGCAGAGTGCTCTTTAATTTTTTGAACAATAGTGGCCAAAAGCCTCTAAAGATCTGCATATGAAACCACTGCATATCAGCAATGTGATAAGTTATAACATACATAAGTCAAAACGTGATGCCCATCTTTTGAGTGAAGGATATGAACATGATCAATTTTCAGAATTTATAATCATGCTAATGAAACAAAAGTAAAAGATAAGAGATGTTTCTTTTGGGAAAGAAGACGACACCAGTAGGTTGCCAATAGTGCCTTGATTTGTAATGGAGTTTCCATGAATTTAAAGTGAAGTTTTAGATCCCTGGCTTCTGGTTTTCGATGGTACCTAACTAAGGGTTGCGTTCTACTGTTGTTGTTTTCGACTCTCTGTACTTTTCATATACATCCAAATACCCGTCTCCGGCATTCAACTTTCCATAAGGCAGATTCTAGGCCGCAAGTGGTAGTCTTCAGTTTGTAGGAGGCAAATTCCAAATTGTGAGGTAAACTTGTATCATTTTGGTAAACATAATTCTACTTGGGAAACTCCCAGCAAACTAGATTTAAAGTTGAATATTACTCAAACCCATACCAATAGTTGCAACTTCACGTGCACCTTTGAACCCTAGCAAAAGTATTTTAATTTTTGTTATTTTAATTAGCTTTCAAACAAAGGGATAGGAGTTTGGAGACATTTTGGTATCAAGTTTGACATAGGAAGGTGTTGAAAGATGTATTCTGGAATTGGGAGTTGCCAGAACAATTTGGAGGCATGCGATAAGAGTGTTCAAGTGGTTATTCTATGGATGACACATGGGAAACTTTACTCTTTGGAGGTAGAAGCATAGAAATTGTCGTGACATATTTTGAACGCATCTGTTAACTAGGGTGACATTCAGTACAGGGTGCGGCATGTCATGGTGTGTGATGCAAAGCCAACCTTAAGGAAATTTATGTGGGAGTAACTTTATATAAATACCTCACTTCATGGAAAATAGAAGATATCTCAGTGAAAGAAGATGAAAGTGGTCAAACTGATAATCGAGAAGATATTTTGATCTTTGCAAATTTGCAGACTGATTAGAGATGTTGTGTAAGTTTATTTTGGCATTTCTGCAAGATGCTATAGTCCCAAAATGCGATGATCGTTTACATGCTCAATTGTGAGGCATATGAAAAGGCTTATTCCCAGCGCTAGTTTGAACGCCTTGATGGTTAGTTGCTAGACAAACTCTGCGGTTTAAATCTGTTAGGATTAGGAAAGTATAAGCTATTTCCTGTAATCGATCAGGTCTTATATATAATATCACTGCACCCTATATAAGGGACTTTAATTTTAGAAATAAAGGAAGTATCAATTTAAAGAAAACAATATACTTTGCAGAAAAAGTTAACTAGACCAATATAACTGGCAACACAAATAACTCATGACAACACTAGCTGATAAATTTAGTGCCCACACCAATAATTCCAAAAGTGTATGCCATGTCAGGACCAGGTCTTGGAGGAGTTGAGAATGAAAACTCTCATGTTCTGTCTCCAATTCCAATCTTATAGAAACATTTTGTGTTACACTGCAATGAAAGGAAGAAAACTTCAAATATTAGAAGAAACACATTGTTTTGAACTAGAACAAATCGATTTTACTTCAGACGAGTGTTTAATTATATCATTTATTTGAAAATAAACATAATGCGATTTTCTACAAAAACAATTTCTTTACAGTTATCTGCTTGGGCCACCATGAAGAAATCTTAGGGCACAAAAATCATCTTGAGAAGATCGTTCCAAGTGACATCAATATCAATACTCTTGTTTCTCATACAAAGCACACCTAGATTAGTCACTAGACATACTCCTACTTTTCTCGTGGAGAAATTTGCTCAAGAATTTTGCCAACAATTCTCAGCCATAGCATCGTCTCGCATCCTTACAAGCTTATGACAAAAAAAAATCAATAATAAAAATAATAAGAAACTTATTTTACAAGTTTATTTTATATACTTAATAATATACAAAATATACAAGCTTATTTTATAATAAAAATACAATGTTATTTTACAAGCTTATTTTATAATAAAAATAAAAAATAAAAAATCAGTCTGCAGTGGATTTGAGTTGCATGAAATTTATGTCTTTTTCTATTCAATATATTGGATCTGTGTTGAGTTTTTATCATCTATAGAAAAAGTTGAGTTGCAACAAATAGATATATTTTCTGTCTAGTAACGCATTATATATAAGTTTTTAAATAATAGAAAGATTTAAGAACATTTTATTCTATTCCATTTTTTAAAATTTTAGTGTTTAAAATGGATTTTAGTGTTTATTCTATATTATGTTGTCCTTTTAGATTATGGTATATGGAGAGCATTGGTGTCTTTACTCTCCTGGTTTTGTTTCTAGGGAAAAGATATGTCATGTAAATAAATGGCATCCTATTTTTCCTTTGTTGAAGAGTCCATAGAGTCCTTCCCCATGGAGTGTGCGGGTTACGAGTAGTATGTGCATCTCCCCGAGCTCAGTGCCATGTGGAAATTCAAGGAATGGGCTGATTGGTCTAGAGAGGGTTGGTAAAGGCTGCCTTACAGTCATTGGAGATTACTTTTCGGTTTGTTTCGTCTATCCTCTGTGACACAAGGACTTACATTGAAAAAGAGGAATGGAAGAGAAGGCTTGAATCCTTAATTAGTTCCCAGATTGAGTTGATTTCAATTATTTGTGAAAATGACAAGCAGGTTCCCACTCTTTAGTTTTTAGTAAGTAGTGGTGTTCTTGCTATGAAAGTTTTCCATGAGGTATTGCAGAGACCTGGTGCTTTACCTGTGGTTAGCAGAACAAGTGAAGAGAGCTTTCTTCCTCGTTTGGGTACATGGAAAAGCACTGAAGCTATGGTTTCTAGAATATGGCTTGCCATTGAAGGCCATATGAAGAGGACTCACTTCACTTTAGGTTTGGGGGAACCAAATATGTCAGGTAAGCCTATTCTTGAATATGATAGAATCTGCAAGCCAAGATATTTGCACTCTTTAAAACAACATAGATAGTTCCATAATCTAGAAGATGCCAAACTTTGCAATGTCCTCCAGATCTTTGAGGCCTGGGTATTTGTAGGCCAACAATTATTACACATAATATATCAAAGAATAGACTCTAGGGATTTTGTCGGAGCATCCACAGACTGTTGGATGGTTGAAAGGATGTGGAAGATGCTCACAGAAATTGTGAATTTGCTTCTAGTGATGGACCTAGATGATTTCCTTTGCTTAAACACCAGTTGGCAATTAGTAGCACTAGTACACTTGCAGGTGCATATTTCTTTCGGTCTACCCCCCTTAGAGACATTACAAATGCATGCAAGGAACTAAGGCATCTGATGCCTTAAGTCATGGGTGTTGAGGTTGATCCAAAGGGTGGACCAAGGCTCTAGGAGGCACTTATGCATTTGTTTCATTCACATGGACTTCGCTCACATAGCACTTCAGGTGCTTATAATTTTGCAACAATACATGTCCTGTTGGCCTTCCAAGCAATAGAAGCTGCGGTGAAAAGGTTTTTCTTCTCATATCAATAGTTGGTACTAACAGCGATGGGTAGCATTGAAATGAAGTGTCCATCATATCTAGGTGCTTGTGATGCCCTGCGTCAGATATATTTTGAACCACCTTATTTCCCATTGTGTATGGTACAAAGACATTTTTGGGTTACTATTGGCACTAAAAGTCTACAACTATGGTGGATGGTAGACTGGAAGATCTACAGACAAATCAAGTGAAGTTTACAAGACGAAGAAAAGTGCCTTCAGTTTTTCAAAGTATAATCCCAAATTCATACATACACTTCTTACATTGACAGTTTTGAATACTATACATAGAATTATATTGGATATAGGATTAGACTCATTTTTGTTTAGCCCCATCAGTAGGAGCAATCAATAGAACAATGCTAGAAATTTGAACAATTTTTTTTTTTCCCTCTCCAACATGGATAGGATACTAAGGATTCATAGTGTGCAATTCCTCCTTCGTTAAATATTGTAAGAGATTGTCCAAAATTAAAAAAGTAATTATTAAAATTATTAAATCTTACAAGTTGTTTCTTTTTTAATTTTTTAATTTTTTACCTAAATTATATGATGAGTTTAATGATACACGCCTTCCCACTAAAAAACTGGTATACCGATCTGAACAGTAAATGAGAGTACCTCACCCTCTTCTTTCAGCCTCCATACACTTGCCTTGCATATTGCTTCTGAACCAAAGTCTTTGAACACTCCCTTCCTGGATGTGCTTGTCCTCCTGGGAAGAATTGTCTTCCTCTTCGACTTCATGCAAAATTCCTATTGAGAAGGTCACAGAAGGTTGTTTGAACTTCTATGCCTTGATCATTGATCCAAGGTTGCTCAAACTAATGTGAAGTTACATCTGCTTCACAAAAATTTTCATTTGTACCTATTTGACATACTATCAACAACAAGTGTTAAAAACAACAAGATTACAGACAACAACTGGATGTCCTAAACTCATGCTTCAACAAAAGAAACATATTTCACATCTTCTGAACACCTGCATGTCTTTACATCTGCATACAAATTATTGACTAGATAACAAGCCAAAAAAACATGCCTTTAAAACAATTGACTCTTCAAGTCAAGCATGTAGAAAAATAATTCTAAAGTTCTTTTTCAAAGATGAAACACTTCATCATTATCTCCATCTTGGAGACCAAATCAATTTTCCCCAAGTCAATATTACATGCATGTTTACAAAAAAGTAATCAACCCTTCAATTTAATCACACATACATGTTCAAATACAAGGAAATCATCAAAATCCCTATGTTCATGCATATCATGATGATGCTTGCATTTCACCTTTCAACTTTCGCTTAAGCACATTGTACTTTCAAAGCTGAAATGAATATAATGTTGTAGCAATAAAGTAAGTCTCCTACTCAACTTTTCCATTCGCCTTCTTGGTAAAACCCTGCAACTTGCATCTCATTAACAAAGAAATGAAAATAGATGCATTATATCAAATAGACATGTAATCTTAATTGGATAAGAATTTAGATAAGCATTTCTTACCAATCCATTTCAAAGGTCCTTCCTTTGTTTTCACATCAACATCAACATGTGAATCATCATGAAACACATCAATAATGGAATCTTTCTTTCCATTCCTGCCATTTTCTCTTTCCACCTTCTTCAACTTTTGTGGAAGAATTGTTGGATTTAGAGTCCAACATTTTGTAGCAACATGTCCTTGCTTATGGTAGTAAGTGCAACACATGTGCATCTTCTTGACAGCATGATTTGCCTTCTCCAATGGAGCTTTGGCTTCTTGTTTCCTTTCCTTCAAAAGTTTCATGCATGTGGCCATTCTCTTCCAACATCTAGAAACACTATGGTTATCCAAACCACAAAAGGAAAAATCAATTCTTTTCCCATGCTTATATGGAAATTTATCACTCTTTACACAATCAAAAGGAATGTGTTTAGAGCCAGATTTATACCTTTCTTTTTCACCTTTATTACCTTCATGAGGTGGTGAACTGAATGAAGAAGTAGCTCCCTTTGGAACACCATCAATCTTTTCAAGGCTATCAGAGCTTCCACAACTCTCTGGTTCAAGTGCATGCTTATGAACACATGCATACTACAAATGAGGTTTCAAGCAATTGCATTCTCCCTAAATACAATCTTTACACTCTTGAGGTAGAAGACCTGAAATGAAACTCCTTCTTGGAATTGTTTCGATGGCCTTTATTTGCATCTTTGGGAGTTTCTCCATAAGACTATCCATAGCCAAGACCCAAATACTTAGGGCTTTCCTCAACCCTTATTGGCTCAACAATGCCTTGTGCATATTTTCCCAAGCCTTTTCCTTCATAGCCAATCTTGAACATTAACTTGGAACCTATGCCTTTGGTATGTTTTTCAAAAGAACCAATATAAACATTCTTAGAGGAAATTGAAGACAAACTAGAATTATTTACCTCTTCTTCAAGTTGATACTTTAATAAGGCTTCTTTGGCAACAAAGAGCTATGTCTCCAACTCTTGCATCCTTTCCAGGTTCATATTTGTAATATGAAGTTGCCTCTCCATTTCCTGCAATTTTTCAGAAAGCAACTACTTCTCTTCCTTCATGGAATTCAACTGCTCTCTAAGGGTGATGCTCTTCCTTCCATCCTCATACATTTCTCTTACCATATACATCATGGTGAACAAGTCTTGCTTCATGTCTTCATCAAAGAATCTTGTGAAGAAAGAAGAATTTGAGGACTAACTTGTAGAAGTTGTCATTATCAAAATGAACAAAAGAACTTCAAACAATATTAACAAAGAGGTTATTCAAGAAACCTTTTGCAACAAACCTCTTGTTCTTCAAGGATTGATTTGAGGTCCTTTAGGATAAGAAGAATGCCTTCAAACCTTCTTCCTTCTTGTCCTCTCCTAGACTTTGCTATCAATAGCTTTCACTTCTGCAAACTCACACAACAGTCAGTTTACAGACAATCAAACAGCTGAATTCTTTCTACTGTTTGAACACCTTTCAAGTCAAACAAGCAAATAGATTTCTCTGTCAATCAAGCATCCTAATCTGATATCACCTGCATCATGATGTAGCCTGCTTTATGATACCATCTTCTCTGGTATAACCTAAGCTCTGATATCACCTTCTTTAAAGGTGGGGTTAATCAACCTGATGCTCTGATATAACCAGCTCTGATACCACCTGATCTGAAATGGGGCACTAAAGGATTCTTGTCAAACTTACAAGAACCTCTCCCACTCCCAAGCTTATATATTCTCCAGATCTATGCTTATGATTGATAATTTGTGGAAATAAAAGAAATTTAAATAAGTGTATGCTTGGGGTTTTTTTTAGACTATTCAAGTGATTATGTATGTTTGCTTATGCTGATGTGAAACACACATAACAGTAAATAAAGCAGCAACTTAGCAACACACATAAGACAACAATATAATTAGGAGTTCACCCAAACCTCTTGGGCTACATCTTTGTGAGCTCTAGTCAACTCAACTAGGCTGTTTGGGATTATGGTAGTGCTTCTTTTACAAGTTCCACACTTAACTCCATAGGTTTACAAACATGACCATATGGGTTTAGAATACCATCTGATCCTGTTGGTTGTCCATACTCTACAGACAGATCTAGGCTTCTCTCGACTAGATTCAATCAATCGGCACTCCAGGCTATCTTGAGCTCCTGGCATGCACCAACTCCCTCAGAATTCTTTTACTATCTCTGGAGTTCCTTCTTCTGTCTTCAGCACACATTAGACACCACCAACAACTTGATCATTTGATATCTTTTCTATTCTGAACTTCATTTCAGCTCTATGGCTCTTAGAAATTTGTTTTGAGCTCTTTGGCTCTTCGACTCTGCCTCCAACCTTTGGTGGCTATGCCTCTATTAAGCCTCCAACCTCTAGTGGCTCTTTATGTCAAGTTCTCTAGCTCTCTGGCTCTCATGCTTAGTGACTCTCTAGTTCTCTAGCCTTCTGCGCTCTTGCTGTTGAGTCCTTACTCTTCCCTCCTGGCATACACTGAGCTTCCAATGGATTCCTCAACACTTAAACATCTTTGAGATTCTCTGAGCTTCCTCTGGGCATGACTCCCCCTGAGCCTCCAAGAATATTCCTGTGAACTGTGTTTTCTGTGTTTTTGTAACCATTTGGTTATGCCTCTTCGACCATGAAGACCGATCATATTCCAAAGAATCCGTTTTCCCATTGAAAGGAATGACAACATGGGGTAACTGAATCGTTTTGCCTTCCTCCTGCAGAAATCCCGAATTCGAACACATAATGGAAATACACTGAGAAATGCATGAAAAACACATTATTAGTCGTTCAGTCGGACTTCAAATAATATAAAATCGCATATATATCCCTCTCAGGTCCATGTTCTTCATTGGTCATTGCAAATCGCATTTCCCACTGCCAACCCCAAATACATAGAAATACACTAAAAATCTGAAAATCTGGACTTCAAATATTTTGTAGCTGTGATTATATCCCATCGGGTCCACCTTTGGTCATAATATCACAATTGCATAGGCAGGAGGTCAAAAACATCAATACACGGGAATACATAGAAATCCCGTAAATATGGATTTCAAAATTTATGAAATCACACTTATAAACCTTATCGGGTCCGACCTTTATCGCAAGTTGCAATCACTGAGGTCCCTTTGTATTTAGGCATCCCGCTCTGCCGATCGCCGATATCACCAATCACCGATCGTGCTATCGCAATCGCATGTTGGCCCTGTCACATATCAATGCCATCATTGATTGCATATCAGCATATCACAGTGCTACAGGTCATGGTCCTCAACCTTGCCTGATTACCGATCAGCAATCATATCCTTACTGTTGATCTACAAACCCGATCCAATGGTCCATGTGCAATCGCTCATCACTTATCACATTTGTAATGGCCCTAGGGGTCTTCCCTTTGACTATGTCGATCGTCAATCTGCCGATCCGCCGATCAAATCACAACCATTGATCGTGAAACACATATTTCATTAAAATTGGAAAATTTTTATTGCAAGGACATCACTATAATTCAATTTGTTGGTTCTTTTGAAATTCTAGATTCACTATTTAATTCCAAATTTAATGAAATATGTGTTGTGAGCTTGATCGAATGGTGGAGGATCAATGGCGCATATCGCATATTGCTCTGTCTGGGGTCCCGATATCATATGTAAGCCTTTCGTCGATGCGATATTTCCTCTTTGATGAATCTAAATAGGCCACATGGCCCAATTCTGGCCTGCATGTGGCAGCTGTGGATTGGTCACTAAGCCTTTAAATACATTTTTATAAGAATTTTCCTCATTTTCTAAGGATAATGGGCAAACTTCTTTTTACAATAACTCCTTTATCCGAAGTCCATTTTAGCCCATTCAAATTGCGTTAGATTCAGAATGAAGAAATCTATGCAATGAGACTATTCCCAAGGGCATCCTTTGACTTTCATTTTTCTCTGTGAGGAACATTCATAGACTTAGAAGTCTATGTTAGATCCATTTTGGATCACCTCTCCAATTTGAGAGGAAATCCCAAAACAAATTCTTCTTCTTATAGGGATTTCAACTGAAGGATACCAATACCAAGACCCATGACACAACAACCTCTCCAAGACCAAGACACAAGCCTTCTGAATTTGACTCCTTCTTCCTTGATTCAAAGATGGTAAAACTTCCTACTTCTCCCACTATCTCATCTATCTTTTATATTTCAGTACCTTGGTTGAAATATGCAACTCTCGACCCTTGCTCAGAATCCCGAGTTGCAGAATGAGAGAGAGATTACCACCTTGATTCCCTTCGCTAGGATGTAGTCTTCCCTTTCTACAATGCATCTTGTAATATTGACTTATTTTTCTCCTTAAGTCTTCTAAGTTGAATGTGATGAATTTAACTTCCTACAGTAGATGACACCTATTTTTCCACATGTGTGAAGGATATCTTGCCTAAAAATAGATCAATACTTCCTTCTCCTTGTTTGATGTCAGGCTTCTTCTCCTAGGTTTCTCGCAGCTTCTCTTCTATTACAGATCCTTGATCGAGTTGTGTTCTAAGTGGGGCTAATCTTCCCTAAATATAGTGGTTTGTCCATCAAAATAAACCGAATTCTACTTGTGACAATGCCAACATGCCTTTCTAGAATCATCCATAGGCCGACTTCAAGGATAGCTTATGACATGGGCTTGGAGGGTTAACATATTTTCTTTTACAATGAATTACATGTCCAAAAGGGTCTTCAATCCTTGACATTGACTTTACTATACTTTATGAATTGATGATCAACCAAATAGCTCACAATGGGAGCTTCAACTAGAAACAAATTTGTTGATGATGAAACCCATGATTCAAGCATTGCAAAAATAATTTTATTTTCTTCTTTACATCCGTTACATAAAATTACAAATGTCATTATGAAGAGTGAACCTAGTTACATTTTTCAACAAATCGGTCCTAGACCATTGCCATGATTGATCATTTCCATCATTGAAAATTTAGAGGCGCCATTGAAGTCGAGAGTAGGCTAAGTACTCTAAATAGAGACGATCGATGAAAAAAATAACAATTTTTGTGTCTCGGCCCTTTCCTTGTTAATGTCTTTTGGTCATTCGGAGTTCATGGCTTTGATTTACTTCCTTTCTTTTTGCTTTCTCTTTCCTTTACCCTTATGCATAATTCTTATTTTTTTCTTTTAAAAAATTATCTTATTCCCTGTTTTTAATTTTCTAATTATTGCAACAAGAGACGCTCTAAAACATAGTATGGGGGAGATGTGTAGGGATTAAGTGTTAGACGGGTAGGTGTTATATGTGTAGGCATTACTTGTTAGATGTGTAAGGATTAAAAATGTAAATACAACCTTATTCTTACTAAATATTATAGACTCACAAATACTATATTATATACTATACTATAGTATTGTATATAGTACGTATATACTATATAGCTTTATGATTTAGTAGTATATATATATATTATCCTGTATACGGTGTGCTTGTGGTGTTGTGTTGTTGTGTGCTGTGTGTAGCTGTGTATGATGTGAGTTATTTTATGGTAAAAAAAGCGTTGATTCTCAATATTACATTTAGAAATATAACTTAATCAATAAAATTAAAAGATTCAATAATAAATTAATCAATAAATGAAATGAGATAAAATTGAGAAATTACTGATTGAAGGATTTTGGGCACAAAGATTTTCACAACCCATGCTTTCTTTCCCTCAATTGATCATTTTTTTTGCTGAATTGGTGAACATCTAAAAGTAAACAGAATAAATCTAAAAATTCTACTAATTTTAAAAAATAAAAAATAAAATGAAAAATTAATGTCAAGCCCCATTGACCCCGTTAGGAAGGCGACCCAGGATAAAAACTCACAGGGGGTGGTTGTGCCTTATGCTAAGGGGAGGAGACATGCTAAAAAATCTAGTCAACATAGGATTGGTTCGGCTCAAGCCAGGTGTGATCCTCGGGTGACTTTGACAGATTAGATTCCCCTAGGTCACAACTCCTCAAATCACAACTCAAGCCTAGAAGATCACAGACAACTTGACACACACAAAAAAACAAAAAATTAAAAATTAAAATTAAAATAAAATAAAGATAA